>QGOB01000785.1:0-46253 GCA_003313055.1 Termitomyces sp. MG145
CCCTCACAGAGTTTATCGTTGTCGACCGGCATCGCGTGCATCGTGCGCCGTATCCACGTATGCAGCAGGATGATGAGCTTTCGTCTATACTCTCCAAGGCCACCTTGAACGTTCCTACCAGTCAATCATCATCCAGCAGAATGACGTTAGAGACTGAGCCAGGTCCCTCAAAGCCCTCATCCCTATACAGTAGAAGCATACCGAAGCCTCTAAGTCCGAACAATGCTCGGGTATCGTCATTACAAGATTCGCCGCAAATGGTGCTCCCACTCAGCCTCGAGGAACTCGCTCTCCTACCCGGATGTGGAATTCCGGCTTACCGTGCCATACGAACCTTTGCGTTCGCGTTCTCTCATGTCATGACGGAAGTCGGGACTATGAATGGGAAGCGGGTGGCGAGGGATGCACTGGATGGTACAAGGAGACGACGCGCATTGGTGTTGAGGGGACATGATGGAGCGGGTGCAATGGCGGTGCAGTTGCTTGTGTGTCGGGGGTGGCGAGTGTGTGTGCATGTGCCATTCAAGTGTTTGCGTCACGAGGAGGATGAGTTGCTTGATGAAGATCTAGAAGACACTGACGCGCAGGACAAGTATCGTATGCGGAGAATTGAGGAACGAGTGCGTAATTGGGGAGGAGAAGAAGTAATCTTCGATGATGGGGAAGATGGAGATGGGGGGAGGGGCGCAGTTGTGAGGGTTATTGAGGGATTGCGCGAGGATGGTGATATGTTTGATGCAGTACTGGATACGATTGGCGGCAAGGAGGTGTGGGAGGCGTCCGAGCGACTTCTGAAGGTGGTGAATGTCGGTGACGCTGCCGCTTCCGGCTCAGGCGGGAAGAAACACAAGACAAAAAGCACAGGGTTGGGGATCAAGCAATTCACTACCCTAGTGGGTGATTTCCCCGGGCGGACGATTCCCAGTGCTGGAGATACTTTCAAGGCAGGATTGAGGTCGCTCAATTTCGGAAGCAGAACAGATAAAAAGGTGGAAGGGAAAGTTGGGTATGCGTGGGTTAGCCACGCTCAGGATGTTGATTGGGAGGGCGAAGATATCAGAGACACTCTCCGTGAAGTATTTCGGATCGTTACCGAGACCAACGTTCGACCTTGGGTCGGAGAGGGAGATCGATGGACAGAACGGACTAACCGACCTCGGGTGGTTCCCTTTGAGAAAGCACACGAACTATTTGTAAGTAGAGACAAGGGAGTCCTTACGAATGGGGGATCTTTGGTCGTTAAGGTCGTCGGATAATTCTCTTCCCGTAATCTAATAATTCCATCTCCGTTGGTAATTTATTGCTTCTATACAAGAAGTACATGTAGTGTAGTTTGTACATGGGAATCTGGATATCTCAACGTCAGAGGAGTGTACAAGAATACTATGGTAAGGTGAAGGTAGAACAGCTAGAAGTCATGAGGAGGCTTCAATAGTTATTGAGGGATTGCCAGAGGGTAATTTAAAAAGTGGGATCGTGCGGAGATTATCTGGCGTAGGGCCTTGTGCCTCTAGCTGCTTTCGGCCTCTGTCAGTCTGGAACGATCGAAAAAATAAATCATTATAAAGCCCAAGAACCAGAGTCAAAGGACGCACAATGCCAGACTTAGCCATTCCTCGTTCAAGACCTTCGAGCAATGTACAGGCTTTACAGAGGTCGTTACTTGACATGTAACCACATCTCTTACATGTCTCTATAACATACTTCAGGACACACTGATGTCTCAAAGATACGAAGGAACTGACGTTGGGCTCTCTGAGTCGCCTTGACCTCCTCTCGGACTTCGAAAGCCTCTCCGGAATGGATAATGTCGATGATCGCACTCGGTCGAGCCGCTTCTAGTTCCTTAAGAAACACGCGTGCATGTCCTCGGTACGCATCTGGGGAATATATACATTCTGTCGAGAAGTAGTCGAGTTTCTTAAAATATGCATACCTGCAGCCAGGCATCAGAGCATCAGTTTTATGGCGAAAATGCAGGCATGCTTACATGACAATCTCCTTTTCATACGCATATTTGAAGGGCTTTGATCGCTTGATCGTATCTTCTCCTTGTGTGCATATCGCCGTACATCGTCCTAATCTCGCAATGTCTCCACGCATGACTATGGCCCTCGTCACCAGAGAATCGACATGTAGGGGAGATGAAGTTTACGCACTGTTCATTAACACTGTTTCTGCGATATCGTCTGCATTATGGCCAGTAACGATGTGATCGACATTTAGCATCGCGGCACCTCGATCTAGGGCCTGTCGTCTAAAGACACCACAAAAGGTGCAGTTGTTCTTTCTTCCGACTTGAGACACGATGGCGTCCATTGTCCAACCGTATAGCTCGTCGTAAGAAAGGATCTTCAGCGGCATGTCATATTGCTGTTGGTTCCGCTTGACCGTCTAGCAGCAATGGCTAAACAAGTGTCTTTGTGATCTGCCTGGAATACTAAACTCACCTCCAATGAATCGTCTCTGTATCCTGTGATTCCTTCGTCTATTGAAAGTAGGAACAGCTCTAGGCCGTAGTTATATCGTTCATTCAGCGTTTTCATAACATGAGCTAGTACCGTTGAATCTAAAAGCTAGTTTTAAGCGAAAAGAAAAGAAACGACGCAAAAAGTGTAAAACCTTTGCCTCCAGATGCTCCTATCGCTACCCTGTCTCCTGGTTGGAATAACTTGGCCTGGGTAATCGTATTGTGCACTTCGGTCTCAAAAACATAGAAGAAACAGTCTCGACAGATTTGTTGCCCAGTCTTGGGGCGCTTAAGCATCGCCTTCGCATTTTCGCAGAGGGCACATGTTCTTGGAGCCATGGTGGTCGTAAAAATTAGAGAAGGGATAAGCAACAAAAATTATGATTCCGAGTCAAGATCAGTTCTCGATCAAATCCATGAGCCGGCATACCGGACCGGGTCAAAACCTCCTTTGATGAACATCCAACTCCTGGTGTCTGTCATTGTGTAGTAGCACTATAAGCTGAGGCGGGTAAGTACTACGGTCGGCAAAATTCATCGAGGGTATATATTAACAAGACTTCAACTCCATTGTATGCCGTTGAATGATGCAAGAAAGCAGTGCATACGATAGGTTAGGACAAATGATGAACAGTTGAAGTAACGAAACCGTTCATCCGCTCTTCAAGCAAGGGCCACGGATGCTCCAAGTGCAGCCACAAGGAGAGCACTGGCACCAATTACGGTAGAATGTGCAGCTCCGTTGTCCTTCGAACCACTATCTTTCGCGGAAATGGTGACACTATTGACGGGCGAACCCGCGGATTTGCACCCACTAACGACCTCTGAAATTTACAGGTAAGATGTGGTACCATCAGACTTTGGACGAGAAAAAACATACCGTCAATGACAGACTGGGCAGTCTGAACGTCTAATCCAGAATTTTTGATGGAAATGGCGCAGTCGAGGCATTTCGCAAACCCAGAGATGGTTGTGTCCTTGCAGATACAATCAAGGCTCGTGCAACCCTAAACGATTAAGAAAACTCTCATTACTCCGATTCAATGCATTTTAAACCTACCGAAACGCTTGTCGTAGCTGACGAGCAATCGCTCTGACACTGTTGTGGGAGAGAGTTAGGATTAAGTCCAGTCAGTTGGCGTGCAATTATTGTTTCGGCAGGTTCTGGGCTAGCCATAACTAAAAAGGATGATGAACAATGCGGTTCTATGATTGGATCGACAGGGATAAATACCTTGCGAGGCGAACAAAACGGCAGCAGAAAGAACTGGGAGAAGGGAAACCATTGATGAGTGGAACGTGTTTTGAGTGGGAAAAAAACAAATGAGAAATAGTTCAACGAATAGTGTTCAGCATCCCTTCAGTTATATGGATATTCGACATAGCTCGGCCCTGATACCAAGAGCAAGTGCCAAGATCCGGTGATTTTGAAATGGGCGTGACCGTCCCTGTCCCTGAGATGCCCTGGCCACTGTTACAGGGAGAAGTCATTATCCATCTTGACAAATGTAGAGGATGTTCTATGTTCAAGGCATTTCAAGTAATGATTTGTTGAGGATGTAATCGAGCTGGCCTAGGCACTCGATGCATTTTCTTATCTAATGATGCACTTCTTTACCATCACCATCCTTGATGGCACGGGGATATGTCAAGTGCCAACATACGCCTATGGACATTCATTCTTGATTGCAAACCACAGGACTAGGTCATATTTAAGCTTTATAGATTCAATCCTGATCTTTAGAAAATTCATCTGGGTGAAATTGGCCCACAAACTGGAAACTTTCTTCACCGTAGACTTCGGCATGAACTGTATAGTGCTGCGTGTTGCTGTTTACCATGTCGGCATATTAATACATAAAAACGTGTCGGACGATTCCCGTTGGCAATTACTCCATCCACTGGTATCAGTCAAAACTTGTCCGTGAGCGTATAAGTAAGCTTCATCTCTTCCTTTCCTAATTGGGAGATTGCCGTCGGTTGACATGTCGGCCCGCACCGATTTGAAGTATGTGAAATGCGAGCGTTCGAAAAATCTCGATAGTCAGATTTTTTCTCCAAGTTCTGCAGATCTAGTCCTAAGAACACCCTGTGTCCCTTGACACTGCTTTTCCATGGATGATAATCAAGTGACTGTGTAAACTTCACAGCGGGAGTAAAATGTATTGGCACCGTTCAAGATTATCACTATTCAACCTTTCCATGATGAATCAAACCTGTATGTAGCTAGAAAGGCGGATAATCACTATGATTCATTCAGAAGTACGATACATATTCATGCGGACTGAAACTCGACCATGCCCATCTCACCTGTGGGCCAAAATTTAACAAACTGAAGGTCAGCCTTGCTGGCAATATCAATGAATTCTTCCAGTGTGCGCCCTCTGCTGTTTTGTGTGGCCATTAGAGCAAGATCCAGATTGCATTGTCTGATTCGTCCCGCGCCATAATTAGGGAGCATTGGCTCTGGGGCCACCAGTGTCAACGCGGGACTGTTGGATGTGTTGGGTTGATTTCCATGCTGAAGGACGTATTCGTCTACATTGTGAACCATTGGTTGTAAGCACCTTCAGAGGCTGTCGTGAAAAAACACGCACGGATAAGAATGCGAGCACTAGGCTTGAGGACTGTACGAATGTTACGAAGAATTTCAACACTTTCTCTGTCTGGCCAGTTGTGTCTAATTTCACCCGTCTCATTACAGTTCTCATGGTTCAAGATGGAACACTCACATAACATTCTTCAACTGAATAAACTCTTTGTTAGGAAGGCACACTGTACGTGGGGTAGAATAGACTCACATAGTATACATCACAGCCTTGAATAGGCGATTCAACAAGGAAATCCATGGCTTTAAATTCGATTCGTTTCTCTGCAATTGCAGAAGGCAATAGTCTTGGCCAGATTTCCGTTTCTGCCTGATGTATACGATCAGGTAGGTCTTGAAGCTTGAGTTTGAGATTTGGATAGGCTTTGATTAACTCCATAGACATGGATCCAATCCCTCCCCCCACATCATTGACGATCGTTCCCGGAGGATATCGGCCCCAAGGGAAGTCTACCCTGTCTACATGAAGGTATCACATAGAGAAATGACTAGGAGCATACCTAAAAGGACGGCTGATGCTTGTACGACATCATTCCATCCGCGCATTCCAATGCCTAGTAGCGCTCCTTGCTTGGCTCCTTCTGGGGTTGCCTGATGTTAGATGTGAGTATCTGCAAGTAAATGTAACAGGAAACAAACCCCCTCGAGAAATTGGAACATAGGTCCTTCAAACCCTGTATACCTGTTCCACGGGGATCGTTCAAATGTTTGCGCGTTTGTCCATTCTGGATCTGCCAAAACCTCCACAGTCACAGATGTTGCCTTATTTATAACACTGGTGCTTGATTGGCCAATGGGTGTCGAAGATTGTATTATGAAAATGGAAGACATGAATACTCACTAAAAAGATACCATGCTTGCCAGAGGGTTCGAAGAGAGAAGCTGGAGACTTAGTCGGTTGTTGGCGAAGCAATCTGTCACGACTTTCAAAACGAAAGTATTCACCGTTTACATCAATATGATGAAAAGATGACAAGACATTTGGAAGTTAACCACCTTCTCTGAAGATGTGATGGCTAGCTAGTAAACGCATAATTCGGCCAAGTTTCTCGTGGTTAACACCTGCTTTCTCCCCGATGTCTTTGATGTGCATCCCTGTTGGCTGTTCTTGGAGTATATCTGGTATCTTGAAGACAGTTACGACGTTTAAACAAGCAGGTTCGAAGAACTACACGTCGAAAGCATGACTTTATGCATGACATTTGTTTCTTTAGTTTGAAATGGTATCTACCTGAAATGCCCTCTGTGATAAGATATTATTAAAAACTAAGCCGGGGTTTTGAGATAGGAGACTCAAGCGTACATTGAGAATGGTATGATTCGGCCGTGCCAAGGTGGCGCACAATTGAGCGCACGCCCCTTCAAGTAGCTGAATGGCATCTCTCATATGAGGCGGCATGATCGCTGAATCCAAGGGATGGGGAGCCAGACTGTCCAGGGAAGGGATAGTTGGAAGCGAAGAGTCCAAGAATTGAGATTCAATAGTATCCGTTGCATTTTTAATGAGTGCTATCAGCCCAGAGATTTGTCTGTTAGTGTTGGGAGTTGGAAGCGACATCATGAATAGGTGGACTATGCTCTGACCTGTTATATATTACACAGGATGATAGATGCTTCTTGATTTGAAGATTTCTTGCGAGGAAGTAAGCAACGCGACTCGGAGGCCGGTTGCCGCATTTGGTCTAGACCGTAACTGTTCCTGATGCCCATACTGACCGACATCCAATCACCCCTGACTATCAACCCGTATTTTGAGCTTGTACACTGCTGGTCATCGAAGGATTGTAATGTCCCTCCGATGCCTTCCCGCTAACATGACCCGAATATCGCGGTGAAATTGGTGATGAAAGAAATCGCTATGTAGTGTTTATTGATTCCGAAATTTGGAATAAATCGAAGCCTTACAGGATGAAAAAGTCGACCGAGGCAGGTCATAGGAGAACATGAAGGATCAGCTCCTCGAAGCTCAAACTCCCTTGGTAAGCTCGATTGAATTAAGGCCGCCTTCCAATCATTGATCTTTTCTAGATCAGTTCGATTGTCCTTGTGATGGCAGAAATAGAAGTCATTGTTGAGCAAACACGAATATAGGCTCGAAAGTGAGAGTCACGGTGCTCCATTTCTCATATGTTAGCTATCCATTTTTAGGAATATTTGGCTAAAACACAAGCCAAACTTGATATCAAGACACTTTGTTTAGGGGTTGACTTTTCATATAGAGTGATTCTGTCCAGGAAAATTTAGAGAGCCTGACTCAGCATGCAGCTGTCAGGAGCTTTTCATTGACATCCCTTATGAAATTAGCTGACGTTAATCAGTCCAAGGTCAACATGTTCAAAATTTTTTATATTGATGCCTTACCACGGACAATTCTATTTGTGAACCCCCCAAAAGTTATGAACCCCATATGAACCCCGCAATTTCTACCTGATAAGTACTTAACTTGATGACACAATCAGTGACAGTTTGCGAGGAGCCTCACAATTTCCAACTAAGTTGTCAATGCGCGTTGACTACTCGCTCAAATGTGTACGTCTCATGACTACGGCCACGTACAGAGACATAGCAAGTGCAATTTATCTGCCCTTTTCGCTCTGAAATGAAATAGTAACGAGCAGCTCTACCATCTGCCTCAGCAACGGTGCAACTGCACATTCCGCTCTAAAATAATGAACAGCCTCTTCCTTCTGCCTCAGTGACAGGTGACAGATTAGTTTTCACATCTTCCCTGCAAGATATATAGGCCGCATGAGTCCACACAATTTCCAGTGCTTCGAGAGACCCTGCTTCCAACACCATGACCAGTTTCACCGATTTTGTTATTCCACAGCCAACTGCTGCATTCTCTGCCCAATGCTTTGACTCTGTCGTCACCTTCCAGCGCATGCCTTAGATTACCCGCAAATGCTTTATATTCTTCTCTTGTGTCCTTTGTCTTCGAAGAGGATATTCCGTTGGATGCACCTGCTACTGTGATCATGCTTGGTGAGGTAATCCCTCACATCCGTGACGTCCTGGACATCTCAAAGGATATGCGAGCAGCATTTTTTGAGGGAAAATGCTCAGTCTGTGTCCGCTTTAGGGTGAAGTCAGATGAAATATGGCGGCGTTATCACTTTTCCAAAGTGGGTTCAACTGGGATTTTGTGTCATTGATTATAACTGAATACTGACGTTTAAAATAAGAAGAATGATGTTGTGGCTGCCAAACGGCTTGCAGCTCATGTTTCCTCTCTTCAAGCAATACCACATTCTGTTCGCGACCACGCAAGGGCAGTCGTGATAAAAATTGTCTGCACCAAGTTACCGAAAGCAGCGCAATATTAAATCATTATTTTGTGTGACGCCGACTCATAATTATTCATGGGATAAGTTGGGGCCCATAACTTTAGGGGTTCACAAATGTGATGATCAAAAGCCTTTGATCGACGTCTATGTCACTCGATCGCGCTTTATGGGACACGTTCACCCCTCGTCATATCACACCGCATTGTCGCATTGTCGACAATGGCCTCCATTGTTTCGGACATCGTATATAGTTCTAGCTACTGCTTCACCCATCCTCGTCCTGCTTCCTTTTCCCCACTCACATAGAGCTCGTCAGGTCTGTCCATGCATATGTCCTGCTTCCTTTTCCCCTCTCACATAGAGCTCGTCAGTCTTCGGACTCGGCTTTTTCTCTCTCCCACCCTTCATATCCACTTACCCTTCTCATTGTTTCTTTTCTTCCTTTTACATGGCACTTGTCTCGTAGTGTACTCGCCCGTGCCGGCTTGAGTGCGGTTTCCCTCTCGGGATCCGTGCGAGAGAGCTAGGGCGACCAAATAATATCTATTTGCTCGCTAATTACTCGGAGACACCAAAAGTTCGCAACGTATCAAAGGATCCTCCGCTCCTCACTCCCCTCCTCGTCCACCTCTTCCTTCTCCCCTATCCTCTCGCATCGGGAGCCGACATAGATAGAATTATCCCCTTACCACCAAATCAACAAAATTTTTATGGCGCACCCTCAAAGTCTAAAATCTTGAGCATGACACGGCAGCCTCTGTGATGGTGCCCCATAAATAAACACAGAGACACATGATAACTATTAAAAGTAACAACGATCATGTGAGTACTTTTTACAACTACTAATGCTTAGTCATACTGTGTGGAATGTGTCACATGGCTGATCTTGACAGGGAAATTTGAGGAACAGTAATTATAGTGTCAGATGCCAACATAAGCACGTCAGAGCTTGTGTCGAGGAAAGTGCATTTGACCTCATCTTATGTCATCGCATCGTCATTCTATATGTACATTTCCTTTGAACTCTTATGGTACACTTCATTAGATTTCTCTAAGGATTTTTCTTAGACCCAGTATCAAAGGGAAATGCATTACCAGTGAAAATCGCATTTTGCACGTTGCAAACCCTTCGCACATCGTAACACACGATAGTCTCCTATATCTCGGAACCAGCATTGCCGACAAAGACACCTCGACGGAACTCGTTCTCGATGCGGATGACCATAAGAATTCAACTTCGAATGTCGATCACCTTTTGGTTCTCCACATGGCTCCACATAAATAGTGATGCGACTTAACCGGCTTCTCACAGTATGTGGTGTACACGTTTGGTTAGATGCACTTGGAGATTGGAAGGTTCACTCGAGTTCGTGAAAGGTATGCTTCCTTCCCGACACGCAGTACAGGAAGGTGTAAAGGAATTCCATACTAGTCTTATCGAACGTTCGTTCTTTCGGAATGTTGATCGCTTTTTGGTTCTCCACAGGGCTCATATCAGGACTCAGCGGATTTTGGAGATTTGAAGATTTAGTACTTGAGTTTGTCGTATGTCTCCTTCCCTCGCAGTAGGGAAGGTGTAGAGGATTTCCATATAACTCTTAGCTGCAGGTCTCGACAATCTGGACCTCAAAGCATGATCTTTGCTTTCTACCAACGCCACAGTTGTTCGGACTGCATGTACTGAAACTTGCAACGCTCCAAGATATCCCTAACATTCACGATGGCGCTGGCCTGCCCTTCAGGCTGGACTTCCCACACGGAACCTGGAGAATTGTAGAACATTCCGATTCCTAGCAGACCACCTGGCTTATACCAGGTGGGTTCTTGTGCAGGTCTCAAAATAGAGGTACTCGAGCCCGATAAGACAAAAAAGACAGAGCATACGCTATGTTATTAATCATTCCACGGTTAGTACGAATAATCAACGCAAGGGATCTGCTGAAAGGCAAAGACGGCCCTCAACAACATCGAAGGAACTAAAGGCTGGCAGTCGTGGACAAGAATGCCGGGAGAACGCGTAGCAAGAAAAAATTGAAGTGCGAATCGATACCAAAGAACTATGAGTGTCCGAAGATCCAATCCAGCGTTTTGGAACTTGTCAATGTCGATCAAGTACTTGCGGTCGGAACCGTTTCTCCTGCTGGAGGAGTAGCTGGAAAAGAAGGAGCAGGGGTTGACGCAGCTTGTTGTGTAGTCTCCTGAGGGAAACCCCCAGGTATAAGGGACATGGGGACATACATCGGAGACATGACCTGCGTCGGTGCATGTGAACCCTCCACCGAGCTCGCGCTTTGCGCCGGAGAGTGTAACACAAACACTGGAGGAGGCGGTTGTGGTGGCTGATAGGGCACATATCCGTGAGGATACATTGGGGTACGATGAGGTCGTGGGCCACGAGGCGTAGTTTGAGATTGCGGACGCTGAGATGGTGACGGCGACGGTATTGAAAAAGTAGGGTATGGAAATGGGAAAGGATACGGATAAGGATACACAGCAGGGATCATGGGGCTGTTAGCCTCGGTCGTGGAGACCACTGTATTGCGCCGACGGCGGGGGTGGGCATGACTACGATTTGTGTTGTTACGATCGCGTGTAGGATGACGGTGCTCTCGAGAGTGAGTCCGATGGTGATCAGACGATCGATGACGGACTTGGAGAGCAGGTGATGAAAGGGATGTTGAAAGGGGTGTGGAGGAGGTACCTGTGCTTGCCCGCCTGGAGCTACTATTTGAACTCAGTAAGTCGATTTCGCCACTCCCGTTCTTGACGGAGAGGACCACGCCTGGTTGACCCCTGTACCACGAGGACATGGGTTTTTTGATACCGCTGCTGGCGTGGTTTCTCCCGCCACGCCCACCCGGGCGGTAATCCTTCGTCACTCGATCCGATGCAATCCACGGGAGATGATACAATTTGGCGAGGAAGCTTTTCACTGGGCTCAGCTGCGAGGAGAATGAAGGCTCCGAGCCAAGCGATGTAGACATAATTTCTGCGCAACGTGGTGATGATGTCATCTTGAGATAATCCGCTGCAGGAGGGGGACGAGCGAGCACAGGACTTTGGGACTGGGCGTCTGCAGGGATGGAAGCTGCAGGAGATCGCGGATTCGGACTCTGACTGTTTCGAAGCGGATTGGGTGTCGATGCCGGCCGAGGGAGAGAGGGTTCTTCTGCACGGTACTCTTCCTGATCAGGGAGATTGTAGATCGTTACTGTATTTGAAATGCGGCCAGGCATTAATGGCGCAGGGGTATTGGTTTGCGCTGAATCGACAAGGGGCCCTGCGGTAAGCTCTTGCTCAGCAACTTCTCCTGATGGAGGTGAAATGCGAAAGCTGGGGTGATGCCGACGCTCACTGAGGGAGGGGCCTAGTATGGGGAGAGCAGGTGCTTCGCTAGGATGGGGAACAGGCATCTCCAGTGCCTCGACGTACCGAGTATTAGAAGGACCTGCTACGGGGGTGGGAGGGTTCGAAGCGTACAGCGGAAGAGTGTTCACAGTGTCGGTGCCATTAGTGTAAGTCCCGTTAGTAAGAGTGCCTCCACTACCGTAAGTCCGTCTGAAGTACATTCGTTTCTCACCAAAATTACGGTACTTGAGAACGACTCTCGGAAGTCGTCTCAAGCCATTTACGAAACCTCCGACGAAACCTCGCTCTCTCTCTGGGGTTTCATCAGTCGCCATTGGGGAAGTAGTGATTGGAGGCCGGCCTCGACCAAGGCCCTCGGTGAGATAGCCAGATCCCATTTCAGGAGTGTTTGGATCGATATTCATGCATTCCTCATCTTCTTCTGGAGTCATGAGAGTGGGGTCTGCATTGGTTGTGCGAAGCTGGTGATAATGTGATTGTGATTGAGGATCAGGCAAAGGACGACTCGGCGTCCTCGCAGGCGATGGCACAGGATCGGGTAGGGGGCGGATAGGCGAGGGTAAAGGTTCATCGGGAGGGGGAGGGGGAGGGTTTTGCTGATTTGATATAACCCACGAGTGCGTGCTAGCATGGCTATAGTGAGAGTTACGGGTCATCGATCGCCTGATTGCATCCCCGGCCAGCATCAAAGAGTTGCGGTTTGACTCCGTCATCGATAAAAAAGATCAGGCAAATGGCCAAGTGGTATGAGAAAAGAATCGAAGGATGTAAAGTGGAGGTTGACTCCACGAGAGCTAATATATACGGAGCCTTTTACACGTGCCAGGACATACAGGATGACCGAGGTTCTGTGACAGGTCGTGTATGTAGCCAGGAGTTCGCGTTGGCGATCTATTCCGGGTTGAAGCTCTCGCGCGATGATTCGATGTTGAAGAATGTGCAACGAGGCTCTGGCTGTTCACGGCGGATACACAGCACCACCTTTAAAGGTCACGGTCCGTATTGAAGGAGGCTCAGACCGTCCATTGGGATTGCACGCCTCTCCGAAAGTCACGGTGATAGTGTGCAGGTCAAAGCTTGTCTAGAACAAATCTAGAACAAACTTGAACACATGAATGAGTCAGTAGGCAAAGCTATGTGAAGAGCATCCACGCATTACAGCTGAGTAACCATGACACCTGTTAGATATCATCTTCACATCTTAGGCTCTTAGTCTGTGCGATCCGATAGTGAACTTGGCCGACAGAGAATTAGTCCAGAGAGCCATAGAGTAACATGAGGCCGGTCTCTCGGCACAACGTGGTTTAAGGGTGAACATATCCCAAACACCAAACGTGTTTCAGTAGGGGCAGTCGTACAGGAGGGGATCTAAAGACTCTGGTCCGGATTTACAAGCTGAAAAGACAGGATACAATCATGTCTGTCACCCAAATCAACTACAGGCCTTGTCACAAGAGAGTCACAGGTGAGGCTGAGGCCCATACCTTCATGCATTATGTAACATTGACTACCCTCTGATCCGAAGAAGAAACCAACCGATCTCCATGAGCATCCAGAATTCTGAGAATAATGGTGCAAAATTTTCAACATCAACTTCTACCAGAAAATCTGTATAAAAACGCAAGATATTATGCTGCATTTGTGGAGGCTCTACCTGTGTACTCCTTACCCATTCACATGAGAGTTCGCATCCGCTCGAAATGGGAATCAAAGATGAACGCTGCACAATCATGGCTTCACTTTTGACTACACAAGAGCCCCTGCATGAATTCGAGCTTGAAGAAAACAATGTTACTTTGGATGCAGATCTCTGTAAAATCACCTGTCTGGTGTCGAACCAGAATATCTGCTTTGAAAAGGACTATCTAGTCCGTCCAGAAATTCTTGACCAAAATACCCATGCCAGTAGGAGCTTCACCAGTTTAGCTTGGATGAAAACAACAGAAGTCCAACTCTGTGACCTTTCCCAGTGCTACCCTCACGGTTTTCACAATCAGCCTGCAGCTGCTCGCGTGGCGTCATGTTTAGAAAGCAATCCAAAAAACTGCTTAACTTTAGTTGACTCCCCAGCCTATGTTGCGATTGTTCGTGCCTTCAGTGGCACAGAGCATCACCAACTTCAGTTACTCCGTTCGGCTATTGACATCTATGGACGATGCAAATTTGAACCCACAAAAGCCTCAGGCTTGTGGCGTTATCAATATCCCGATCTCGCCTCCTATTGGACATCTGACAACATCAATTCTACCTGTACTGTCCACTCGCCCTGCCATCGCTTTATCTTGTTTCCCTAATCTTCGAAGAGGCCGGCCGAACCGAGTGTGCCGGATACAAGGAAATGACTATTGCTTCTGCTGACGAGTGCCAAGACTCTTTCTTTTTGTATCCTCTAGAAATATCGACATCCATTTGATTTATAACCTGTATCCCATTCTCGGTTCACCCGAAAACATCGGTAAATTCACCGCAACCGCTGGAACTCATGCCCCAAGTTCGTTGTACCAGCTCCCTGAGCAAGATGGTTCCCGAGTACCTTTTGAGACGATTGTGTAGAATCTAGAGAGTGCTACATGAAGGCTGTTACTATATCATATACTCAGCCTCGACCTTCTGTCGCCAGAAGATCCACTGGCTTTCGACCAATCAAACACAAGAAACACAAGATGTACATCAATTTCTCCCTCCTTCCGTAGTAATCAACACCATGCAAGCCCCAACTTCCATCACACCCTGCGCTTCCACCTTCCCTCCCCCTTTCCTTTGCCCCATCTCCCCTCAGCCTCCCTCTCCACCTCCTCCCTCTTCCTCTTATGCATCTCCCTCGCCATTTGATTAATCTCCTCCGTCTCCTGCGTATCTGGAAACCCAATGTTCCAGTATCCAGGTGGCGTCTTGGGCCGTTCCCAATGATGTCGGTGCCGCGAGATCGCTTGGCGGTGAGAGACAATCTCGTTTTCTTTGTCATATTGGCGTCTGTGTGGAGGACTGCTTCGATGGGAATTCCAACTTGTGTTCAGGTTCTCGGACTTGGATTTGGACTTGGATCCCGAGCCTGAACTTGAGCCGTGCCGCGAACAAGGGCGGGATGATGACTTGACAGGAGTGGAGAGTGGAGAACGCCACAGGGGTGCTTGAAGCCGTTTCGGGAGGGGACCAACGGCTTCGTAATACTGAAAGTTTACCAACTTCACTTCAAATACTGAAAGAAGCAGAATAGAAACGCACATCACGACAACACTCACAATCCCCCGCCTGCATCCGCTTCCTATCCCTCTTCCCCCTGACAACTTCGTCATACTGGAAATCAAAGCCCCCGTTTCGGGAAGGGTCAATCTCGAACTGGGCATTGATGGCCGTAGTGTCTTTAGGCCTGTCGTCGGAATTTCATGAGCAGAATTACGAGAGGAACAGGAAAAGGAAAAAATGGGAGGCTCACGTGGTAGCATTTTTACCGTACCTCCCGCGCCCTTTGTACACCGAGTAGTCTTCAATCTGTTTCTGGGCCGTCGAAGGAGGGTTAGCGGGCGTCAACGAGGGTGCCTCGACATCCACATCCAGATCTTCTCTTTCCTTGTTCTCCCTTCCTTTCTCTTTCTCCTGCGCCACAGATGATTGTGGTTCAGGAAGCGTTGTTGCCCAATTCCCCTCACACTCATCCTCCTCATCAGTTCTCCTAACCTTCTTCGCACATAAACTCTTTTCATCTCGACTCGACACCACCCTTCTGTCGCGCGGAAACGTAAGTCTGGTAGGAAGGTTCGGCTCAACTTGAGTTTGCGCTGGAACTTGAATTTGGGATTGTAACAGTGAAGCCTTGCCCGGACGCGTGGGACATGGAGTGGGGTCGAAGAATGGTAGCGAGAACACTATAACACATAAAGAAAAGCAGAAAGTCAGCCAAAGAATATCTGTCATCAACCAAGAGGAAAATGCACTTTGGCTTTGAGAATCCGGTTCGGTTTCTGATGACAAAATCGGTGCCGGAGATGTAGGTATAGTGGGTATGGTAAGCCCAACCTGGGATGGGGATGCTGGTGTAACGACTTGAGAAGGGGCGGGCGTGGCAGTGTCCTCGACGACTGAAAATAGGTCAGTGTGAGTGGGAATTGTTTCTAGGCAGGGAGGAGTCGTATACCTTGTGAATCCTCTTCTGTCTCTGATGTGGCTCCGATATTCCCCGAAAGTGGTGAACTTCAGTCTGCGTTCAGCCGCCTGCCGGATTGAAAGTATCAAGGCGACAAAGGACATACCTAATTTCAATCTCCTGCGTGACATGAGTACATTTGCTTACAGTGTTGGCGACGGCAACATGCTCGAAGATGAGTGGCTTTCTCGAGGAGGAAGAAGAGAGCGGGTTGTTCGAAATTGAAACGGTAGGCGAAGAAAAAGGAGCTTTTGTTTGGCCCACCGAGTCGAGGAGTTTATTACGGAAAGGCTTAAAAGCTGTTCCGACCACAGTCGGCGATGAACGAGGCAGAGCAGTATTTACATCTATGGGGCTAGGGGAGGAAGGCGGGTCTGAGTTTTCATGACTCCGAGATATTAATGGTTCTTGTGCCTTTGGGGGTATGGAGGACGATAAAGAACCTTCATTAAATAGGTTAGGCGACGATGAGGGCGGCTTGGGATGTGCCACAGCGTCTAAAAGTTTATTTCGTAGGGAAGGTATACGATAGGCTGTTGACTGCAAGTGTGTAGGCGTGTGTCGCGGTGGAGTGTCATTCTCCTTCTTCTCAATTCCACCCAGAGGCGGAGGCTTGGAAAATGGGGAAGGTAAAACTGTACCGAGAGGATATGCATGAGCAATGATCATAGAACGAAATGAGAGCCATGCCTTCACCCTGTTCAATCTCCATTAACATCTTTTTCTTCATGCCAAGACTCTTCTTGAGCCTCCTCTTCTTCTCTTCCTCACTAATGCCTTCCTCGTTCTCCTTATTGGAACCCTCCTGCGGCTGCTTACCCTCATCAAATATCCACTCTTTCACCTTCTTCCACCGTGCATAGTCAAGTTTGTATCGCTCCGCAGCGCGTTCTTTCACATCAAGGAGGTCATCGTACCGGTCTTTGAGTAGCGCGAGTTCTTGTTCGAGGCGAGAGATAGTGCTTCCTGCTGAGAACGAGGTTGTTCTTTTTACAAAAGACGCGTCAATCGGGATATACATTATTCAATAGATCAACGAGACAACTCACTTGTCTTCAACATCCTGACGCGTCTCGCTCGCCTCCAGGGTACTTATTCGTTCAGACAGAACTTTATTCTCAGCCTGGAGCTTATCGAGCTCTTCACTATTCCTATGACACGGGGTTCAAGTCGAAACTTATCAAAAGAAAGTAGAAAGTAAACGCCCACGTACCTCTCCCCCTCCAACACCCTGACACGCTCCCTCAACGCTTCATTGACTCCCCTCACTTGCCCCAGTTCCTCCTCCAGCCTGACAACCCGCTCCAAACACTCCCGATACGATACTTCCTGCCCGGCAACATCGATAGCCATCTGAGCTTCGAACACATCACGGAACCCGAGCGACTGTGCGAGCAAATTCCCCCTGTGTTGCGCTTCATAGTGTCGCTTGAGGCTCTCATTGTTCGCGTGTTGGAGACGTGCGATCTTTTGGTCTTTTTGCGAGAGCTCACGTTGGTGTAAAGTAAGGAGGAGGGCGTCGCGCGGACGATCGGTCTTGCTGGAGAAGGTTTCCATCGAGTTTACGGCATGGAAGTTGATTTGGAATTGGACGTGGAGAAGAGTTTGTTTGTTTCAAGGGTTTTATGTAACCATCAATATGAATAGAGTCCAAGTGGCAATCAACTACCATACATATTGGGCCGTTTGGTGATGGCTATGCGAGCTCTTGACATACAGTACCTGAACTGGAAGTATGGAGTGCGGGCCACACCTCGCGAACTCAATTTGTGCCAGCCAGCTACATGCACAAGATCAAGTCGCGTCAGGAGTCTAGAATCTAATAACCATTTTTCGTGTTTCTCAGTGCATATTGACCAGATCAAGTCTCACTCATTGGAAACTCGGTATGAGTGCACACGAATAGTCCCTTCCACACCAAATGCTCGTACATCAAAAGTACCGCCAACTAGCGTCAACTTTGGCCAATTGAAATTACTTGCCGCAATAAGAGAGAGAGCTCTTCCTGAGGCGGTACGGCGTCCATCTCATGGGTATGGTATTGTACGCGCTGTAAGATATGTCCAACTCATTGAAGCCGCCGGCGATCGATCACGAGGCACAAAGGCTAGAGGACAGATATGGACATTTATTATTCCACAAATTCCGTCCCTTTTGTGTGGAAGACATATCTGCTCCTCTTGTATACAAATTATAGATCGATGGATCTATACAATGAAATGGGTTTCATCCTTCCTGATGAAAAAAGAACATTTCCTTTCCACCTCGCTTTTCCCAATGTTGTGGGATAAACTAGCAGCTGTGGGAGAGATTTTTGTCCTCGATAGCCTAGTTTTACGCGATCTGGTGCAGATACGTAGTAGACCAAATCCGAATAGTGATACACAAAAGTGGTTGTACATGTATGCGTAAGCGTTAGAGAATATTCGAGGCCCCAGGGTGTAATATCCAATAAAGTGGCAAGAAGGGGACAAAAGGCCAATAGCTGAACACGTTCGGAAGGTGTGAGCAACAGTAAGCACAACGAAGTTGCAAACTCGCTGCCCAAATGTTGACCCTCGGAACGGACCACCTCCAACTGGACCGTTTTTCTTTTATCTCTCAAGTTCAGTCCCTCGTCCTCCTGTCTGCTTTGTTTTCCCGTTTCATGAGCCTTCCCCTCTTTCCTTCCACACATGTACAATATTTCCATCATAATCGCGGCACTATTGCCATAGGACCGGCAGGTGACCACGGAAGCTATCTCCAGTCGGGATCATTTTGGAACCTCAGCCACTTGACCGGTTGATTAATATGTGAACTTAATTCATAATGTCGAATTTCATAAACTAAAGCAGCCTAACAGCGATAGAGTATTGTCAGATAATGTTCAGGCGCTTGGCGCCCATTTTGCACGGTACAACGGACAGTGTTTAGATCACGCTCCCCTAGTCAGTCCTGACGATAGGCTAGCGCGGTGGGGGTGGTTTTGTGGACGACAAAAGCCCGCGATGCGGGCAGATTTGGGATGAGCAACAGGGCCACTAACCAAACCGGTGCTATACGTACGTATAGGAATGGGAGGGATGAAACCAAGTGCCGTAATTAAGTGAGAAATATAGTTGTGAAAGGAGGCTGCGTGGTTGAGGGTTTCAACTGCGATGAGGTCGGGATTCGATTGAAGCGGGAGGGGAGTTTGCGAATCGTTTCGTGGCGCTCCAGGGCTGCCGGGGAGGAAAGCAAGGAGGGTATGGACTCAGCCTTCCGTTTAAGCGGGCGCGTAAAGTGCCCATGGCGCTCGTAGCGGTATTGTGGTAGTGTTGGACCGATTCGACAGTTAATCCCTGGCAATGCGGGCAGGCGGCGATTCAGCGGGACGAGTTGGGTGAGGATGGCCGAGTTCTCGGGGAGGGGTCTCGAGCGGAGAAACTTGCAGAGTTTGGACGTCGGGCTTGAGGCGGCTTCCTTCGCGGGAGACTCAATCTCGAGCTCATCTTGAGTCCAAATTTAGACCTGTCAAGCCATTTGTTGCTGTTGAGGGTCACTCTCTGCAAGTAGATACCGACAGACTCTGACTGGCACTTAGCGATGAACCTTCAAGATGACTCAGACCACTTTTTGAGGAAGATAACAAGACGTTGAATTTAGTTATTTGTTCTGTTGGCAACCACCTGGAAGTAACGCGACTGGAAGGTGATGACTAGGTAGTAATCGGACCTCGTATCAATTTATATTAAAATGGGTGACTAAAAATATTCTGCTGGTCCTTGAAGAGAAGACGATACTCTACGTAAGTCAGAGCCTGAAGACACGATCTCCTAAGTCACTTCTTGGTATCCTTGGTCCCCTTTGTTCCTCCTTTACTACCTCCTTGAGAGCTAGTGCCCATGGAAGGTCGATCAGGTGAGCCTTGTGGAGGGTGTTTTTGAAAGCATTGAGGGATGTGTTTTGCTGAAGTAGGATAACCCGGAAGCATAAACCTCAACTGGTGATTGGATCCGAAATATTGAGCTATCATGTCTAACACTAGACGTCTATTGCATGCATGAGCTGTAGAAGTCTTACAAAAGGTATGCTGTACCTTACCTTTGATATGGAAGTTCCAAGACTTCGAGTGAGGGTACAGACAACGATGATCTAGTGGTACTGTGTCATTGTCAGGATAGACCATGAAGAAGTAAAGACTCACTCAAAAGGCGATGAACATTCGAGATGACAAGGACAAAAATTCCGTATAGAGTTTCCAATGGTAATATAGTTAGGCGAGTTGCAGAGCATCTCAATTAATTGTCGTCCCCGTAGCTTGAGATCAGACATGGTGTAACGCCGATCATGGGAAGGGAGTTCGGAAGCATAGCCATGCGAGAGAGGCATCTTTGGAAGGGAAAGTTGTTCGAGGGTACTTGTAGATATGTTGCAGCAGAAAGAAAACAATAACCTGGACTTATATATGCTGGTGTCAGCCCAATCAATACCGTTGAATGTACGCCGCTTTGTTACCTCGCCCTTCATAGCACTTTTGTATAAATCCACATGGTCTGACCGACGGGTCACAGGGTAAGTATTTGGCGTCCAAGGCGTCGGAGCCATCGTCACAGTAGATATGAGACGAGACAACAGAAAATCGACGCGTCGAGGTTGGTACCGAGGCCGAAATATAGCAAGTAATGACCGTAAGCCTTTATATGGAAGTTGCCTTGCCTTTAGGTAAGCAGTTTGTGAGTTCGATAGATTCTGTGCCCCCTACACATGCCACACTTCGGACAGGTTAAAGGAGCAATTTCCGACTTGGGATTTGATTGCTTGAAATGAGCCGTTAGAGATCGACTCGGAGTCTTATCATTTCTACTCTTCGGGAAGCTTCAGTGGCCATATCAGATGATTTCGCGATCATGGGCTCACAGAGCACTTTGTTGGATCACCACATACAGTATAAATAACTGAAATTCATCGATCGTTGGCCATCATGCGCCTGAATACACGACACTAGATAGAAGCCTCTGCAGCTTTGAGGCCCAGGATTATTTGATAGGTACATTGATATGCACATTGTTGCAGACCGGGGCATAAGAGAAATGATCGATCCGACCAGACAATTTCCGCCGCATGAGTGCCTGAGAGCGGCACTTCTTTCGCGATCAT
The DNA here is from genome assembly GCA_003313055.1 of Termitomyces sp. MG145. NCBI lineage: Eukaryota > Fungi > Basidiomycota > Agaricomycetes > Agaricales > Lyophyllaceae > Termitomyces > Termitomyces sp. MG145. The sequence goes on from QGOB01000785.1 coordinate 21,000, forward strand.
TGGGCGTCTAAGTTGGCTCGTTTATACGTTTATACGTTATCTTACGTTATCTTACGTTAGCAAGTCATGACCGGCTCCATGCAAGCCTCGATGCCCTTGCCATTAGGTAAGCAGTTTGTGGAGTTCTCTTCGCCTTTCCCCAATATCAATTTACAAATCGATGGATTCTGTGCCCCCTAAACATGCCACACTTCTGACATGTTAAAGGAGCAATTTCCGACTTGGGAATTGATTGCTTGAAATGGGCCATCAGAAATCGACTCGGAGTCTTATCTGGTGCAGTGTGATATTGGAATTACCTATAATCACCATGAATGCAGATATGTTGGCAAGCAAGCCGGCTCAAGTAAATCCTAGTCTTCGCCGACGCAACTTACAATGTACATGGATATCGGCTGGTATCAACCATCTGTCACACAAGGTGACATGTTGATGGTTTCCCACCACCACGACACATGTCGACGACTCCAGTCCGATGTGGAGAGAAACTCTTCAAGGAGAAGGTCTCTCTTAGGCAGACAGAAATCACAGAATATCCTCTCACGCACTCGAAACTTCAATGTCGCTTCTATTGAATCTGTTTTTCTGGTCCTCTGTCAGCTATAACCTCTTATGCCACTCATGAAGGTGCGAAAAACAGCTACAGCTATGATATTTGTAACGATGCCCAAGGCTCTTATTCCAGCACACATCACACCAGAGGAAACTCATCTCCAAAACAAACTCGCCTCAAGTCTCTACTCAAAAGTCATCTAAAACGTTCACCTGAAGCAAAACACTCTTTCCTAACTCGTTTTCGTTGTGCATACCCGGGTCAAATCCTTGCTTCAAATCCTCTATCCTCAAACAGGAACAGTGCGAACACGTCTTACGCGCGACAGGATCCTTTGTATTCTCCATCTGTCTATGATTGGGATGAAACATCAGGAACACCTCCTTTGACGCCTGACTCTTTTGAAGATATCAGTCTCCCTTCTCCAGTTGTACCTGGCGATTATGACAACAAACCCCAGTACGAGTACGACGATGAAGAGAGTGCTATAGAGTGGAGTCGTTCTCGTTCGTACTCTAATGAAATAAAAGAAGGGAAGAAACCAGATCGTGTACGCCAGCGTCGTTCTTTCTCTTCGTCGTGGCTGACATGTGCTATAAAGAGCTTTGACGCGTTGGATGATGACCTCGAGAATCATTGCTCTCACGAATCAGAATTACTACCTCTCGTTGTAGCACACGATGATCGAGATGAATGGTACGGCTTGGAGCACACTCTCGAACTCAGTTGCAGGGAACGTCTCCCGTCTGATACCAAATCAGCTGGAGAACACTCAAAAGTAAGCACATAGCCTCGTTTCTATTGTGAAATCGATCACGGCCATACGCCCTCCATCTCAGAGCCGCGAATCATGGGCGGCTATCCACCGGGGTATCATTCACCCCTTCCTAGAGGATGAGGACTACTTCCAGCGGAAGAACTGTATCTAATACTACGAGAGCTTCTGGGTGCTACACCCCCTCCGCATATGCGGAGAATGAGTGAGCCGGGGTATCCGACCCCTTTTCAGCAGAACTCCTCTGTTAGACCCGAGAGAAGTGAGGTGCTGTGGCAGCGGGGGTAGGGTGCGACTAGTGCTCGAAGGCGAGCGGGGTTGAGGACGAGCAAAGGCTATAGTCCACGAGGCACTCCTACTCGAGCACCCATCATGATTCTTGTATTGATCGGTCCTGTCGGCCTTCATAGATGCTGGTGTCGTCTTGGGCTGCATAAATATAGGATTACCCGACTCAGACTGCACCTGAGGTCGAAAATACCTGTGCAAGAATTACTGATTTACCCTGTTGTTCATGTCCCTTGTCGTTTTGGTTAAGCTGCGCACTCCTACTGAAACACACACATCCATCATGATTCTTGTTTTTCCAAACATTGATTGGTCCTGTCGGCCTTCATAGATGCTGGTGTCGTCTTGGACTGCATAAATTATAGGATTACCCGACTCAGACTGCACCTGAGGTCGAAAATACCCGCGCAAGAATTACTGATTCACACACCCATACGGACAAGACTGAAGATATCCTTGGAAGACCCTCCAACCTATTGAGCATACTACGACGTGACCGCGCCAACCATCGCCCGGAAAGACCTCTGCGAAGAAACACATAATACACACAGCTACACATACAGCGTCCGGAATCACAACAAACCGTATGAACTTCAGATACCGTACTAGTACCGCGTAGAGCACCACTGTACTCTATCTCCGCCTCTTAGCTCATGACAGTAGCTTGCCGGCGGCAGAATTTCAGTCATGAATTTATTTGGCTGCTGCGGAGTAGAAACCGATCGGCATCAACAAAAATACCTCACCAAGCCGGCGAAATAGGTCTGAGAATGCTTGGACATCACCGGCTTAGACAACTCAGAGGTATAGAAGTAGAATAATGACGAGTGATATTGGAATAAACCTATAATCACCATGAATGTAGATATGTTGACAAGCAATGTCAGCTCAAGTAAAATCTAGTCTTCGCCGGCGCAACTTACAATGTGAGTATCCGGCTGATATTGATCATCTGTCACACAAGGTGACACGATGATGGTTTCCCACCACCACGACACAATAGCGATGAGCTACGACGTCGACGACCCCGAGAAGGGCTTCCAGTCCGATGTGGAAAGAAAATCTTCAAGAAGGTCTCTCTTAGGCAGAAAGAAATCACAGAATATCCTCTCGCTCATTCGAAACTTCACTGTTGCTTCTATTGAATCTGTTTTTTCTGGTCCTCTGTCAGCTATAACCTCTTATGCCACTCATGAAGGCACGAAAAACAGCTACAGCTATGATATTTGGAACTACGCAAATGATTTGGAATCTGGTCGCGCACACGAAGACCCGGAATTACGTCAATGCTCTGATTACACCCGACGAAACTCCACTCCAACACAGACTCGCCTCAAGTCTCTACTCAAATCTCGTTCAAAACGTTCACCTGAAGCAAAACACTCTTTCAGTAACCTAGCTCGTTCTCGTTGTGCATACCCGGGTCAAATCCTTGCTTCAAATCCTCTGTCCTCAAACAGCACCAACACGTCTTACGCGCGACAGGATCCTTTGTATGCTCCATCTGTCTATGATTGGGATGAAACATCAGGAACACCTCCTTTGACGCCTGACTCTTTTGAAGATATCAGTCTCCCTTCTCCAGTTGTACCTGGCGATTATGACAACAATCCCCAGTATGAGTACGACGATGAAGAGAGTGCTATAGAGTGGAGTCGTTCTCGTTCGTACTCCAATGAAATAAAAGAAGGGAAGAAACCAGATCGTGTGCGCCAGCCTCTTTCTTTCTCTTCGTCGTGGCTCACATGTGTAATAAAGAGCTTTGACGCGTTGGATGATCATGTCGAGAATCACTGTTCTCAGGAATCGGAAACACTACCTCTCGTCGTAGCACACGATGATCAAGATGAATGGTACGGCTTGGAGCACACTCTCGAACTCAGTTGCAGGGAACGTCTCCCGTCTGATACCAAATCAGCTGGAGAACACTCAAAAGTAAGCACATAGCCTCGTTTCTATCGTGAAATCGATCACGGCCATACGCCTCCATCTCAGAGCCGCGAATCATGGGTGGCTATCCACCAGGGTACCATTCACCCTTTCTTAGAGGACGAGGACTACTACCAGTGGAGGAACTGGCACCGCTACCTCGATTGGCAAGATGAACGCAAGAAACATAAACGGAGCTTGGAGTTTAAAGCACGCTCCAAGGACTTTGCATGTCTCTACGTAGATGAGATGCACACCAGGGATCTTTTGTACTGGCAGAAGGTTTGTTGTCTACTCTAGCCGCATACACGTCGGTGATTGTGCGTCCTAGGAAGTGTATGGTGTCGTGGCTAAGGAAGTCAAAGAGCGTCTCAACGTACTAGCCCAGCATAGACCTGTAAGCACCTTCCCTTCTCGATCGGTCTTTTAAGATGAATGGATTGCACACATCCATCCCGTTCAAGGATCCGTATTTCCCGCGGAAGAAACATAACCTCGGATGGTCCCTCAAGCGCTCACTTTCTGTTGCTTGTCTCCGCGAACTTTGTCCATTGCCCACTCCTAAGCAACCAGTCATGTCTCGTGAATGCAACGACTCATCGAATGAGAACTTGTGCGTTGATGACTACAGTCTTCTGGCTTGAATAATCGCTACCCTATCAATCTTGCTGTTCTGTTCCTCTCTCGTCTTCGCTTTTCATGTTCTTCGCTAGAAATCGAATTTCTCGGAATCGGAATCCGCCCCATTATGAAATTATCGCCCATTGTTTCGAATCCTCTACGTGGACTAGTATTGTAAACTTTGTCTCTCGAATCATTATTCAAATTAGATTCTATTATTTTCGTCCAAAGTACAATACGTGGCAAGTTAAGGACAGTGGGTAGTAGGCACAAAGGGTAGTAACGTAAAGTGTGCTATGATAAGCGTCCATTGGTGCAATCGCAGTATAGTAATGTACGTCTACGGGATAGTAATGTGCGTGTGAGGTGTATGATAATACAACAGAGCATAGCTGGATAGTAATAATGATAGTGTGTCTCCTCGATGGAGTGTTGTTCCGAAAGAAAAATAGATGGCTAGCAAAAGTAGGGATGCAGAAAGTAAAAGAAGCAGGGGATATTAAAGAGATAGACGATAGAAATGAGTGTGAAATGGTGATCTTTTCACCTAAACGTCGATCGTCGGTGGCCTCGTCCTCGAAGCTTGAACCAGCCTCCTAAATGCACCTTCTCGATGATGGTGAGTCCCTGTCCCATCACCGACAGGGTCAACAGGATCCTCCACCACCCCACGCTCCTTATCATGTATCCTCGTCGTCGCAGCGCCCCACATGCGGCTCAAGAACCCGCCGGAAAGTCCCGTTCTAGGAATACTCGGCATTGTCGAGCTAGGCGGGATGCGGCTCCCTTGACCGTTGTTCCCGTGAGGTATCGAAGACGGGAAGGATACTGACGAGGAACGTTTGAAGTAGGCATCGCGCTGTAAGCGGGCAGTACGAGGGTTGTTGGGTATGGATGGGGACACGGCGGTGACGGTGTGGACAGAAGACGTGTCGGACGGCTTGCGTGCGCGCGCGTCGCGAAGGTGCTGCGAGCGGATGGTGTACGATGGGACAGCGCGTGCTGGGAACGGACGTTTGGGAGGGACACTAGTGGGGTCAAGAGGCTCCACTTTTGAAAGGTCCACGTCGAGCTTGGGCTGGGATTGGTACACATGTGCAGGCGGGCCATGTTCGTCTTCGGATGCTTCGCTGTCTGAGCTCATCCATCCTGATGATGAGGACGAGGAGGACCCGGAGTCGTCGACTAGTGAGCCCATCTCTGAAGATGACGAGGATGAGAGTGAGTCAACACTGACGGCACTGTACATTGGCGGCGGCACCGCTGCGGGACCGTTCGACAGGCGGATCGCAGACAACCGATTGTTAACCTGCTGTATGGACAGAGGCGATGTTGAGGAAGAGCTCTGAACGGCAGCAGGAGCAGGGAGGGGGAGGGGGAGGGAAGGCTGAGGGACCTCGATCGAGGGTGGAGGCACAGGAACCTGCTGAGCCTGAGCAGCTCTTGCTCGACCGCCTTTGACGACTCTATTGACCGCCGAAGTCCTGATATTGGCAGTCTGAGTACGACGAGCTGCGGGGGTCATGAACGGCCCGAATAGACGGCACGCGTCGGCCTCGTTGAAACGAAGATCATAATCTAGGAGATATAGGAGCTGTTTCTCCATGAGATTGATCTCGGGGCCATCGAACATGCCCGCGTAGTTCGCCCAGTGACAGTTCTTCGGCGATGAATCGTTAAGGTACTTGGCGGTGACAATGAGGGTTGCCAGGAAGACGCGGTGTCGGGTACATGGCATCCCTGCAAAAAAAAAAGAGAGAGAAAAACTTCGATATCAAATGATCAGGAAAAAAAGGTGGACGAACCTGTCGCCATATTGGGCAACTTTGAACGGAGCCGCTCGAGATACACCAAAGTCGTGAGGAGAGTAGACACTTGTACGTTTGACACCTTCACAAGATGATATATGAACTGCTCTAACGAGATCATCTTTGGCGGCGGCGGTTCTTGCTGGTCCACAAACGTCACCTTCTGTGGTGTATGTGGTGGCGTCGGTAGTGTCTCCGGTTCTAGCGGATCTCCCTGTACGCGAATAACTTTTGCCGCAAAGCGAGCAACGTACTCTATCATCTCCATCGTTACGCCGTTTTCCACGAGGTGAAGGAGCTGAGGGTTGTGCAAGCTGTCGGGGATGAGCGACGCTGCGTTATTAAGGCTTCGGGGACGAGCAGGCATGGTATACAAAGCGAGAAGAATGGGATAGTTGTATGTTTTATATACCCCGTCAAGGGATGTATAAAGGCGGATGAAAGGAATGAAGGAGGAGAAAGACTGAATGCGGCTGAGCGCGGTTTTGTCCTCCACCATAGAATATCACGTACAAACAAGAGGTGGCGAACACTACACTTTGATCGTAATCCTGTTGTCAGACTTTCTGAGGCTTCAGCAAGCGCAGTCTTTCTCGGGATCGAGACAAAGTCTGTGAGACCTGAGAGCTGAGGCCTGAGCTCTAAACCAAAGCCAGATTCACATTAACACAGGGATCTATGGTATTATGAACAACATAATGAACAAGTGTAACTTTATAATACGACTTACAGCTCACGACATAACTCGATCGATCAGGATCCGCGTTTTCAAGTTCAAAGAGCCTGGGGCCTTTAATGGTTATGTTATCAGCAGATGGAAAGGGAAAAGAACGTCATGTCAAAAGACACCAGCTACGATCTAGCGAAAATCCGTCTCGAGCTATAGGGAACATTGTGGCTATCTCCAAGGTCGTCGGGAAAGACCAAAATCGCGGAGTCTGAACGTCAAGGTTCAGTCACATGATCGTGGCGCGTTATGAGGTTGTTGCTTTCGTATCGGTCAGATTTCTGCAGGAATAGAGTGTGACCGTTTCTCCGGAGATGATACATACAGCTAGTGATGGGCATAGAGCGAACTCGGGGGGTGTGATATCGGCGGATAGGGAAGCCGTCGCCCCTTCCTTCCTAAAAAGACTCTTCTTGTTGGTGTACATCTATATGAACTAAAAAAATGCACTCGTGTTGATGGTTGAGTGTCCGTCACTTCTGAGAAGTTCGAACCCGGCCCTATTTGCTTGGTCAAGAAAGAAGCAACCCCACCGCCTACATAACCTATCTGCGGCTACTAGTCAGGGCAGCACTTCACGGGACCACCTGGTGACCTTTTGTAGTATCTTCTGATCGTTATATCGCCAGAGATGGGGTGTTGCTTTCTGGAGAATAGAGAGTTATAGTATACAGTTCCGTAGGATAATAGTAAATAGGCAAGAATAATAATGTATTTGTCGCTTCAATGCCAACTGGATGCATCGGCCTGTCTATTCAAGATTCGCCTGTTGTTCCCGCTTCGCGGCGCTCGATTTTAGAAGCCATGCTAGATTTTCATACACCACAAACGTAACACATGTCCCCGGGAGCACGCGCACGAGATTGGTCCCGAGCCCACGATAGAAACCACGCGTACCCTCTTGTGACCATGTCCGCTTGATTGTCTCCGGGATAGTGGGGAATAAAGCTGCAGCTGCATTATCCTGCGGAAAAGACGAAGAGTAGGTATGATTTAGGGAGATTAAAAAGTGGATGCACCTGTATTCGTGATCTGACAACTTGATAAGGGTACGTTAGTGTTAGAGCCGCGAGTTTACTTGAAATCGACATAAAGGTATACGCTGTGTTGGACTGTGAGGCGATAAGTTCAAATACAGAGGTACAAGAATGCATGAAACAGGACACACCAGTTTATCGGCGTCCAAATTCCATTCCTTACCAGCCTTTTGGTATTGTCGCTTCTTTTGGTCGAAGCCCCATTTCTTCATCTTTTCATAGACAACGAATTGTATTGCGCCATTACTGACACCAACCAATCCAAGACTTGTCCCACGGAACAAACCAAGAGTTCCTTCGGTACGGACGATCGTCGAAAGGCCATCTGACAGAAACGTTCAAAGTTAGATGACCTTGATAAAACGGGATAAAAAAAAACATGACAGACGCACCCCACAGACCTCGGTATGCTGATGGAGAATCAGCACGAGATGTGAACATTCTCACTCGTACCAGCCAGAATGGATTAGTCAATATGGCAGTTACCGCACCTGTTAAGGCATAGGTATGTCAGCGATTGTCGGAACCGTCAAGAAAGGGACCGCGAACTCGCTTGAGCGGAACATAGGAGGTACGCGCCCGCAGACAGTGGTTTAGACAAGTCCCCATCGGACGCTCGTTTCTTGAGCATGTTGTAGCTACGGCCCGGCGGTTCAACGTCAGAATCCCAGAGCATGCATGCAATAACGTACAATAGGAAATACAATCCCCAGGATGATGCGTTCCCGGCAATATTAGGTCCGAGACCCCGGTAAAGTCCTGCCCATCCTTGTTTCTGCTGTATATCGCGAAGGGAATACCAAATGTGTTTTCCGAGCGTGCCTTTTGGATTCGCAGTGGTCACTTGGAATTTGATCTTTAATAAATCAAGTGGGTTCATGCAAAGCGTCGTGACGACTCCTGCGCCGAGCCCAGCAGCGGCATGATCCTGAAAGTATTTCACTATTTCTTCTCAGATACTAGAACGAGCAATGAACAAACCAAGGCTGTGGTAGCGAAAAAACTGGGGGGCTGAATTACGCTGTGTGGTTGTTGCCCAACCATACCAGCAACAGCTGGCCGTTAGAGCAAACGACTTGGAAGCTCTTGGCTCGGCGGGAAGAAAAAAAAAAGACTTGACCTCGAGTCGGACTCGTTCGTTGTTTCTGCCTTTGAACACGTCGACCAGGAAATTGTGAGAGAGTCATGTGACGATACATTTCACGTGACACAGCACGGCAATCATGATGATGGCCCAACGTTAACTTTGAACCTCTCGGCCGCTTGTTATCACCCATTTTCCCCCTTCTTCCGTGTGGTCGAGTTGAGCTGATGAAAGCATACATCATGTCACCTGATACATTTCCATCTCATACATGAGTCCGTTACCGGATTGGAACATGTAAAATGACGGACATTGACAGTCACGCGATGGATTCGAATGACAGGATAAGTACTCATGTGAGAGCATCAGAAATTTGCATGGTCGCCGCGCCCTGGTACGGTCATCTCGTCAGCTGAAATACTTAAGCGCTCGATCCGGGGCGTGATGGTGCACACTCCCACGATGATTTTTCGCAAGTTAGTTGTGATATGGATGTTATCTTCTAAAAACGCTTTCATGATGTTCCTTATGTACAATTTGACGGCAGTTCCGTATCCATGGTTCTTTTGATCTAATAAGGATAAATATTCAAAGTTTGCGCTTGAGGGCGCGCGGATTACTCACCTTTACGTTAATATTCTTGACGTTTCCATCCGGCTCTCCGCCGGAATGACTTGGCTAACGTGGAGAGCTGGAAATAGAAAATAGGCGTGCCATCCTGCCCACTAACATAGCTGTTTGTTCAGACCATACCCGGCAAGCACTAAGCCATACGTTATTTACGCCACTGTTAAGATATCGCAAATCAAGGGTGACTAGTGCTTGGGCTCCGACCGAAGTTCCAAAAGAAGCGTTGTCGAATTCAATCAGGAGTGGGAAAACGGTGCATATGGCTTGTGTGGTTCATAGAAGTCTCTCTCAACGTCTCGTTCGTGATTGGCTCAGTGGCGTATTTGTATATTTACGACACAATCCAACTATAATCTAGGTTCTGTGCGTGAGAAGAACCCTTGCAGTGGGATTTCATTGATTCCAACGAGAAACCTTGAGGTACATGGACGATCCTACTGTGGTGGACTGTGACGAAAGAACCTTTCAAACTTGGAAAATAAGGAAGAAACGCAAGCTTGTGGGAAGCATTAATGGGGATGAAGTCTTGCACTCCCTTGTTCATGGAGTTTTCATTAGAACATCCGACCTTGCGCACATGGCATTTTTCATGGTGGCTTCGGTCTCGCAAGCTCAGATTCTGATTTTCGCGTCCATGTCCTTCTGTATATGTCTCGACATTTGTATCCTCGTTACAACAGGCCATGTTCCATAATTACGGTGACAGGCTTGTGGTCAGCTGAAGTCATGGCCTGCTGCCTTGAACATACTTGATGAATACTTTGGCAAAAGAAAATGAACTTTGGTACGTGAGAACATTGAAATGCCACATCCGCGATCCTCCAGTCGGCACTCTGCTTTTTCATCCTGCCACCACGATCGTGAGTCCTTTGAAAGGAGCACAGGTAACCTCACGACGTCTCCGCGTGGGCTTCATTGGGAGTGACCAACACGGCAGTAAGTCCTTACGGAGAAATATTATCGTGAGTGGTTATTAGGAATTTGGGGATCGGTGACGTTCAAAGCTTGTCTCACTAGTTCTCCTTCCCGTTGATCCAGCTAATGCAAGAGAATGACCTTTTGTAAATGGGGTTATTGGAGTGTGAGTTCATTTGGATTTAACCCGGAAGTTCTCGACTTCCAAGGTGGAATTTCCACCTGCGAAACAGTAGAGTAAACCTGCATGCATGGATATGTCCCGAAGAAAGATGATCAAGGGTAGAGAGAGAGACAAGTGGAAGAGACTCGAGAACTCCATAATTACGACAGAAGGCATTCATAGATTTTCGCTACCGCATGATTGAGGCATTCTAACTTCATGACAAGCCGTTCGTCCAACAAAGGGTTCGCTGTAATCGATCATTCATACGTTACAACAAGACGCCGAATGAACCATTAAGTACCCCTTACGTTTGCATGCAAGAGCATCATAAGTTCGAGTTGAACTGCTGGCACCCGTTCACACATCTAGCTCCGTGTGTTAATCCTCGAGAGTGACATATGAAAACACATCAGAACTACAGTGACAATTACAATCAAGGTACTGAGCTCACATAATTTCCTTCATACCCATGTTCATAAATTCAATTTCCAACAACTTCCTCTTTGATTTGTCAGTGCGCAGCCAATTAGTTTTTGGGGTGCAACACAATGTGATTGCCTTCAGGTGAGCATTTAATGTTTGAGTTATAAACAGACGTGCCGCAGTGGCAATGGTCTCAGGCACTCATGCGGCGGAAATTGCAATGTTTTCTGGTCGGACCGGTCATTTCCCTTATACCTCGTCTGCAACATTGTGCATATTAATGTTCTTATCAAATAATCCTGGGCCTCAAGGCTGCAGATGCTTCTATCTAGTGTCGTGTATTCAGGCGCGTGATGACCGACGATCGATGAATCTCAGTTATTTATACTGTGCGTGGTGATCAACAAAGTGCTCCTCGCCATTAAGTAATATAACGAGCCAACTTAGAGACTATTCGTGCCTGTGAAGACGCCCATGATCGCGAAATCATCTGATATAGTCACAGAAGCTTCCCGAAGAGTAGAAATGACTGCACCAGATAAGACTCCGAGTCGATCTCTAATGGCCCATTTCAAGCAATTAATTTCCAAGTCGGAAATTGCTCCTTTAACGTGTCCGAAGTATGGCATGTTTAGGGGGCACAGAATCCATCGATTTGTAAATCGATATTGGGGAAAGGGGAAGAGAACTCGCAAACTGCTTACCTAAAGCAAGGCGGCATCGACTCCGACTTCCATATAAAGGCTTGCATGAAACGGTCATTACTTGCTATATTTCGGCCTCGGTACCAACTTCAACGCGTCGATTTTCTGTTGTCTCGTCCCATATCTACTGTGACGATGGCTCCGACGCCTTGGACGCCAAATACTTACCCTCTGACCCGTCGGTCAGATCATGTGGATTTATACAAAAGTGCTATGAAGGGCGAGGTCCGCGTGCCGGACCCGTACCAGTGGTTAGAGGAATACTCTGACGAAACAGATAAATGGACAACATCTCAAGAAATTTTCACGAGGACTTATTTAGACAAGAATTCCGAGAGACAAAGGCTCGAAGATGTCTTTCGTTCTAACATGGACTATGCAAAGGTGCCCGGCACTCATTTTTGTCCTGACTCGTATTTCAATTTGTCATAGTTCTCTGCTCCAACACTTTACGACGATGGACGCTGGTACTGGTTCTATAATAGCGGTCTTCAGCCCCAATCGAGTGAGTTCTGACTTGAAACCTCGCGATAATGTCTAATAATATCTTCGCAGTCCTTTATCGGTCCGTCGGAAAGACTCTGCCAGAATTCTCCCATGGAGAAAGTAGAGACGAAGAAGTGTTTTTTGACGTGAGCCAGGCTTGGCTATCCGACAGACATCAAGCTCACAATCCGCTTCATAGCCCAACCTACTGGCCAGTGATGGTACCGCTGCGCTTACGATATATGACTTCTCAGATTGTGGAAAATATTTTGCCTATGGTATATCATACTCAGTATGTCTATATCTCGTGTATATCACTATTGACTGACCAGTGGTTTAAGGGAAGCGATTTTTCAACGATCTTCGTCCGGTCTACTGATTCCCCTCTGTCGGAGGTCGTTAAAGCCTCCGGAAAGGATGACGAACGCTTCCCAGACGTTATCGAACATGTCAAATTTTCGTCCGTCAAGTGGTCTAAAGATTCCAAGGGCTTTTTCTATCAGGTACGTATGTATCGTGATGGGACGACCGAGACTCTTTTTTCATCATATATGAAGCGTTACCCAGCTCCCATACAAGCTAAAGATGGGATTGAAACCGCCGGTGATATCGATGCCATGGTTTACTACCACAGATTGGGAACAACACAGTGCAAGTTCACTGGTCAAAAGTGTCACTCTGAGAGAAACTGATTGACACTTCAGCGGATGATATTCTCATACACAGTGATAAAACAAATCCGGAATGGATGTGGGGTGTGGACATTACCGATGACGGCAAATACATCATATTGTATACATCTAAAGACAGTTCCAGGGTAGGTGTCTTCATGGATTCAAATGTTTACTCTATTGATATCTTCGAAGAGAAACCTTTTATGGATTGCTGACCTTAAGGAAAATGAAATTGGACCTGACATCAAGTGGAAGAAAATTATCGACGAATTTGAGAGCGAATATCACATGTACGTCTTAAAGATTCAAACTTAATCATTGTGTTTTGATCTGTGGACAGCATCGCAACTGATGGCTCATTGTTGTACGTCAAGACCAATGCAGATGCACCTCAATACAAGGTTATCACTATCGATGTCTCCAAGGAAAAACCGGTCTTCGCCGACCTCATCCCGGAGATTAAGGATGCCAATCTCGTCGATATTCACTTTGTGAACCAAGATACTTTTGTCACTGTCTATAAGCGGAATGTGCGTCTCTTTCCGAACATCTGATATTTTTGACTTAAGAGTCGTCAGGTCAAGGACGAGATCTATCTATATGCAAAGAATGGTGCTCGACTCGCTCGTCTAGCACCTGATTTCGTTGGCGCTGCCTCTATCTCCACCCGACGAAGTCAACCTCATTTCTTTGTGACTATGACTAGCTTTAACACTCCAGGAACGGTGGCGCGTTACGACTTCACGGCACCCGAAGAGCAACGTTGGAGTATACACCGGACAACTAAAGTTAGTGGCCTCAACCCTAATGACTTCGAGTCTCAACAAGTACGTCCTCTTTCTATTTTCTGACCAACATGATCCCCACACTTCATGGACCGTAGATATGGTACGAGAGCAAGGACGGCACAAAAGTTCCTATGTTCATTGTTCGCCATAAATCAACCCCATTTGACGGTACTGCGCCTGCTATCCAATACGGTAAAGCCTCTCAAAAGACCAGGTTTGACGATTCATGTAATAATCACCTTTGTTTGAACCGCCATAGGATATGGAGGCTTCAGCATATCGATTAACCCCTTCTTTAGTCCCACTATCCTTACTTTCCTGCAAACATATGGTGCGGTCCTTGCGGTCCCCAACATCAGAGGCGGTGCGGAATTTGGCGAAGACTGGCATAAAGCAGGAACAAGGGAGAAGAAAGTTCGTTCCCTTTTTGAAGGTGTCACGTTATTCACGCTCATTGATCTCATCTTGCTAAACAATAGGTGAACGTGTTCGATGATTTCATTGCGGCAACGTGAGTATCCAGAGTCACTTCGAAGTGTAAACAAAGATTGATAGAATCCATTCATTTTAGGGAACATCTCGTAAAGAACAAGTATGCCGGTGCAGGAAAAGTGGCCATCAATGGCGGGTCGAACGGGGGTGAGCTTATCCTTGTTGTCCCATGTATTTGCTTGAGATTTGTGTCTTGAGGCTTGCTTGTTGGAGCCTGCATCAATCGTGCACCTGAAGGCACATTTGGCGCTGCTGTAGCAGAAGTAGGGGTCATGGATCTCCTCAAGGTACTCTTTCAATCTCTTCGCAGTGTTCGAAAGGCTTATTTTTATACAGTTCTCCAAATTTACTATTGGTGGGTTTAATGTGACAAGTTTGATCAGGGATATTAAACACAATCAACTTGTGTAGGAAAGGCGTGGACCTCTGACTATGGTGACCCTGATAGTCCTGAGGATTTCGACTTCATTTATCCTCTGTCACCGGTACACAACGTACCTACAGATAGGGTCTTGCCGCCGACGTTGCTACTGACAGCCGACCGTAAGTTCAAACCAGCCAGGCGTTTTGATTGCGTTTCTTCTAACTCTCTCAAGACGATGATCGTGTCGTCCCTATGCATTCCTTTAAGCTCGCGGCGACTCTTCAATATACCTTGCCACATAACCCCTATCCTCTGCTCTTACGCGTCGACAAAAAATCCGGTCATGGGGCCGGTAAATCTACTGAGAAAAGGTACCAACTTAGACTCTTGGTTGTCGTCCATTACAATGATCCGCTAATATCGGTTTCTTAGGATTAAGGAAGCAGCAGACAAATGGGGCTTTGTAGCTCAGTCTTTGGGTTTGGTATGGAAAGATCGCGAGTAAGCTGGACAGTTTCTTGTTTCATCACTCGTAGGGATCATTCTTGGTGGTTTCATAGATGCGTACTGTAACGGGGATTACGGAACAGATACTCTATGTACGACGTTCACGGAGTTTGCATCATGCCAGTGTGTGCTTTCTGCAGTCCAAAAGCATTTTAGCGGTTAATGACACCAGACATTCGCAGTGGCGAAGATTCGTTTTGAGCCTCGGTCGGTATTCAGGTGCAATATCGTCCGAGTCATGGGCCTGAGTCGCGCCTAAGTTTTTATGGTAAAGATTCGGGCAATATCTCTGTCTTTAAAACGCGATTTGCTTTTGATTTTGGTACCGGAGCTATGATAACAAATGATTGAGATGACTTTTCAACCAAACACGACTCCTACCGTTTGTGTTCTCCGTGATGTAAAAACGACGCAAGATCATAATGGCTTCTTCCCTCATGTAGCCTCCCGTTGCTTTATAAGAGGGGTGAACGGGGTGATCCACTCTGTCCCGACGACATCAATTGAGCACCATCATTCGTGTGAAGATAAAGAAATTGGTACTGACATTTCGTTCACGCCCAGAACACTTCCACAACCCCCAAATCTATCATTACCACAGCCATAGAAGACTTCTCTTATACCCATTTGGCGAAGGGCAGAAGCACACATCATACAAGGCTCCACAGTCACGTATAATGTGGTCGTAGAAAGAGGGTATTTCGAAACAGCTGGTGTAAGTACCCTATCAGATAGAATACTATCGATAGCTTCAAGCTCGGCATGCCGTGTCGCCTGTATTTGTGATCTACTTAGGGCTAACTCGTATCGTTGAGGACTGTGCTCACGTTACGTAGTTCGTTAGTCCTATTCCTTGCCCGGGCTATGATGTTCCCATCCCTTACAAAAACACATCCCACAGGCACTTCACCAGCAGCTAGTGCCTCCTCCGCCTGTTGATTGTCATTCAGGCTGATGGCCAGTTGTAGGGGCCGCCTACCATTTTCATTGCCTCTTTCATCCACTCAAGATGTCCCGAGAGCTCGGTCATCGCAAGTGTAGTCACCCTGCTTCGGGTGAAACGACGGCGGGCTGAGAATTGACTTGATCCGACTTATGATAAGGCGGCCAATGCCGACGCAAGGTTGATATTATACAACTACCCCGCTGTGTACTCCCAGAATCAATTGGATTGTGTCTAAAAGCGACTGACAGACATATTCATCGTTGAAGGCTTCGCTGGCGTGCAAGTTTCTCCATGATCCGACCCATGGAAGGAGTCTAATGGTGTGTACATTCGATACAGTACTATCTCACGTATGTAGACTGTTGGAATTATCACTACGCTTGCTTACTTTGATCGAAATAGGTCTCGTTAGTGTTCCTGAGAAGATCGCCATGCTTGTATCCGCTCATCCATCATCAACACAACCTTTGCCACGGATTACGAGCCGGTTCAAAAGCTCTCATGATCAACATCTACCTAAATCGATGGCTTTCCTTCGCCCCGCCATGGGAACTTGTCTACTTTCAGCTAGTGATTTGTGAGTTTCTTTCCACGCAGTTCCGATCTAGTTAAACGCCCATCCTTATGTCGCCCAGTTTAAACGGTTTCACGTGTGGGGTATTTCCTGGCCTCCACCATCACCCCCCATCAACTGCCAGAATCATCCCTCTAAAATGCTGCATACTATGACACTTTTTGTATTCGTAGCCCTTCTGAGCTTTGCGCTGACGTCGGCTCATCCTGACAGTAAACACATAGCCGTCAAGCAGATAGGCCAGCCTCATGATACGGCCATGTTGCGCACTCGGGAAAACCCTGTTGCAACTGTCCCAAGTCAGTGCGAATCGACCTGTGATACTCCTAATAGCATCATAGCCGACGTAAGCTCGAGCTTTGCCACTAATTCTGTCCCTGATGCACAGTGGTCCTTTGTCAAAGGTCTGCACAACGCTAACATGTTGCACAACTACATTCGAAACAGAATATTTCAATTGCATCGTCTGCGTTAGCAACGCTCTCAATGTGGCAAACCTCACAGTTTTTCAGCTAAATCTAAATGGTGAGTTGGCGACATATTTTTCCCTTACAATGGAGTTATTCTCATTCGCATATGGCGTTGTGTTCCTAGAACTCGAGGAAGCATGTGCATTTGTCGGCCTCGATATCCCCGTTCTTACTTTGTCACGTGGAGCAGACAATATCTTAACGTCTGTTGCGGCTAGCATGTTCAATACCACGACACCCGCTAGCATGACATCGGCGGGTAGTCCAGTATCGAGCTCAGCAAGCTCAGGCTTGTTGACATCGCCTGTAGCATCAGGATCCATACCTTCAAGCACAATCGTCCAACAAACCGTCTTCAATGCAAGCGCTACAGTTCCCGCATCTTCTAGTGCCACAGCTCTTGCATCTTCTAGTGCCACAAATCCTGCATCTATTAGTACCACGGCCTCTGCATCTAATAGTACCACAGCTCCCGCATCCACTACTACTACGGCTGGGGCACCGACAATGAGCGTCCACACGTCCATTGCATGGGCTGCTACTCTTGCTTTCGTAATTGTGGCTATTGGACACCTTTCATGAAGATATTTATCTTTCGTTCTTGAATATTGGTTGTACTACAGTTGAAAAACATTCTAGTATGCGAGCAAATCAAATGTAACATCTTGTAAACAATAATTTCTTCTATTACATACCTAGTTTTTATTCTTTTCTCCCACCTATACTCCTTAGTTATCTTCTCGACTTGTTATACAATCGATAACTAGGAACCTTAAGGCACATACTATCATTATTTATATGCCCTCGACGTACACGAGGTTGCCACTGGAGTTTGCATATGAATTAAATACTTCAATTTGGCCAAATACATCGCTCGGGACTCGGAGACACACAGAGGTCATTTTTCATGGAGACTCAATGATGTTGACCAGTTCGAGTGCTCGACATATTGTGGGGAAAGAGGCTAGCCACCCCTTCTCATACATTGGGTCGGGAGAGCATTGCAGAGCATGCAAGGGTAAGCAAGGGTCACAGGTGACAATCTCTGAATGTGACAGGGTGACATACCGCAAGCCGGTTCGAAACACTCCATGATCAAGATCAAGGGAGATTCTTCGAACGCGTATCGCAAAAGCCTGGGCACAATAATTACAGAGTTGTTTTTTCCCCCACGCGTTCTCCATCTCAGCTCACGAGTTTATAGGCGTAAAGGCATGTGGCTATGTACTTTGGATTCCTGGCCTTTTATCATCTTCGCGTCTCCGACTGCCATACCAATACCCTGAAGATGCTTTTTACGTTTTTTGTAGCGCTCTTGGGCTCTGCATACACTTCGGCCCGTCCTGGTAGTATACACGTAGTCGTCCAACGGATAGCCCCTCGTGACACGGCCTTATTCAGTACTCGGCAAACTGGCACTCCAAATGTGCCAAGTCAATGTCAATCGATCTGCGACTCCCGTCTGACAGACATGGCCAATGTAAGCCTGGGATTTGCCCGCTAGGTTTGTCTGTCTGATGTCATTTGCCTGAATCAAAGAACTGTACTCCGCAGCAATGCTGCACAGCTACTTTCGAAACACAAATTTTCAACTGTGTAGTTTGCGTTGGTAGCGCTACCAATTTGACGGATTACTCGAGTGCACAAATGGTCATAAATCGTGAGCTGATTACATATTTACCTATGATGGGTACTTGATTCTCACCCTATGCCATTTGTGTTTTAAGAACTCGAGGAAGAATGTGCACTTTTTGGCCTTGATATTCCTATTCTTTTCTTTCCAGGCCAAGGAGGCGGTAGCTCAATGATACCTGCAACTAACACCAGGAATACGGCGATCAGTCCTGTGAGCTCGAGCTCTGCGACAACGACACAATTACCTTCCCAATCAGTACTTCCATTGCCAAGCCTTTTCACCCAAACGACTGTCACTGTTGATACAAGAACCACTGCTCTTGTACCTACTACCACCACGGCGGCTGAGGGCAATGGGATGCCTGCAATAGGAGCTCACACATCCTTTGTGTGTGCTGTCATTCTTAGTTTCGTGATTGTGGTTATCGAGCGTCTTTGATGAGATCGCAACACGAGAGATTGAATGAAGATACATACTCTAACGTAGATGTTGACTGGACTACGGTTCAAATCGAATATCCGTTCAAGGACCATATACACCTTCAAGGAAAGCTTCCCATGTGTGTATCCTCTGGAGAAGATATCGATGTAAGTGCTGCATGGCCGATGATTCCATCACATCCCGTGAATCCACCGCAGCCTTGACAGATTTTTGGGCGGGCATTCAAGAGTACATATCTATTTCTGCTCGATCCCTCCCTGTCGACGAGCAATATCCTCATAATACTCTCGCCATAGATGGCCGGCGAGACAAGAAATTCTGATGGAAGTTAGCGTCGATCCACCCGAGGCACCTCGCCATCACCAAGCGACCGCCCGGCTAACGCACCGTTCAACGCCGCTGCACA
Organism: Termitomyces sp. MG145; assembly: GCA_003313055.1. Lineage (NCBI taxonomy): Eukaryota > Fungi > Basidiomycota > Agaricomycetes > Agaricales > Lyophyllaceae > Termitomyces > Termitomyces sp. MG145. The sequence continues at coordinate 40,444 of QGOB01000785.1, forward strand.
TTTCACGGTGATGGATGAGCGGTTATTGTACTTCCTCGCCCCCTATCCTCATCGTCCTTTTAACTGCAAGGCAAATCATCTCGGAGATGCTCTATACCGCGGCATTTTTTGGAGCGTTCTGGGGGTTCGCATATACTTCGGCTCTTCCTGGCAGTGTACACGTACTCGTCAAGCAGATAGGGTATCTTCAAGACGCAGTTATGTTAAACGCTCGGCAAAACAGCAAACCCATAGATGTACCTAGTCAATGCAAATCGACTTGCGAGCCTGTCAATACAGCCATAGCCAATGTAAGCCTGGACTCTGTCTTCTAGGTTTGCCTGTCTGATGTGATTCTACCTGAATCAAAGAACTGTACCCCGCAGCAATGCTGCACAGCCACGTTTGAAATACAATATTACAACTGTCTCGTCTGCGTTGGTGCTGCCGTCAATGTGACTGATTACTCCGGCGGCCAAGCAGTACTAAATGGTGAGTTGGTAGCGTGTATCCTTCCGTTATCATGAGGGCGCGTGATTCTCACTCCCATGTCATTTGTGTTTAAAGAACTCGGACAACAGTGTGCAGCGCACGGCCTTGGTATTCCGATTCTTGCTTTGCCAGGCCAAGCAATCAGTAGTTCAGCCTTCCCCGGAACGAGCTTCTCGACGGCCAGGAGTACAGCAACGAGTTTAGACAACTTAAGCTTAAGCTCTTCTACATCTACACAGCTGCCGACACTATCAGTACCGAGCTCATCGTCAAGCAGAATTGTTCAACAAACCGTCACCATTGATACAAGGACCTCAGCTGCCGCATCTACTAGTATCACAGCTCCCCCATTGACTAGCATCACAGCAGCAGAGGACAATGGGGCGCGTATGATGAGGGCCCACGAGTCTTTTTTGTGGGCTGTTGTCCTCACTTGCTTTATGATGGTCAACGGTTATCATTGATAGAGAAACGGCGACAGGAGAGCTCGGAGACGTTATCTTGGTCTTTATATTAACTGTACTGCTACAAATTTAAATGATCCTCCATGTAAATGAGTGGTGCATATGGCGTCATAAATGAATGAATAACTAGTACTGTGGGTTGAGTGGGTCCAGATACTTGCAGCAATTTTATGCAGCATTTAGACCTTCAGCCTACGTAAGGAATGAATGATCCCGTTAGTCTCCAAATGCAGACTTTGATGATATATTGTAGATGATAGTTGATCTGACTTCTGAATCGATCGCTATGTAGGACCGTCAACTGACGCCCAGACAATCTCTTACGACTTCCTCTGCGTCAGAATTGTATTGTCATTCACTCGTTTTGTTGGTCGTATCAACTCCACCGCGACTCTGGACACTGGACACCATTTTACGTCGTCGTCAAATAATAGTGTGGCGCAAACGGTAAATTCCACTTCTAAAAGCTAGCTCATTCAATGTCGTCTGGTTTATTAACTTCAAAGTAGACTCCTATGCTAGTTGAAACGGCTTCTGTCGGATATCATTGCTCCGATACTCATTCAGAGTCGCGCAAGTTCCAAAGTCTGTTGAAGAGCGTCCGTAAGCGCAAAATATACTAGTAACTCGCATATTTACGAAGCCATTGAGATCGCTATCATGGCCAAATCCTAAGGTCCGAGATTATCTGCAGATTGGTGAAGTATGGCGGTGGGAGGCACAGCAACACAACGAGAAAACATGATTTGCGTTGACGGAACATGCCGAGGGAAAAAGCTGATGGCGGTGGGGGCGCGGAGAACGATACTTAACAAAGGTGACTGGTACTAATGATGAAGACACGGAACATAGATGATATTATGCTATCTAGTGATAGGACTAGCTTCCTGGAAGGGTAATAGATAGCGAAAATATCTTCATCGTTATCGGTAGGTGGATATTGTTGAATGTTTAGGGCTAACTAGTAAGAGGGGTTGAGCCGGCTAGTTAGCCAAGTATCTGATGTCGTGAGGGTCAAGGTAAGCTCTCCGCATGGCTACTCGAAAAGGGCCTCTGGATGGATATTGGGAACACCGCTTTCCTTGTCTGAGCAGCACTCAACAGATAGCATCTGTAGTCCGCAGGAATCACATGAATGAGCATTGAGTAGTCTTTTATCCCCGGAAGATCGAGGACATTTCTTTCAGATGTTAGATAGGTTGAACAGGGTCTCCGCTAATAATTGCAAACATTTCCGTGAGCGCGGCTATAGCCGCGCGTCAACGGGCATTTTCTTCAAAGCCTGCCGTACGCCAAGATCACCTAGCACGTCTTCTGCACCAGCAAGAACTGAAGGACAAGATCAGTCGAGAAATGTCCGGTTATCATAAAGATAATGCTTACTGGCGTCAAAACCAGAAGTTCGGTGGTACTGTAGTAATGGTCAATGTGAGTCATGCAAGAAGAGAGACAGACAAGGTTCGGCGTACGTTCTCAATCAACTTCCCCATACCTGTCATGGTAAGGGCTCTGCCACCAAAAATTTGTGTCGCATCTAGACACGATGCAATCAGTCATTTGAAGAAAAACCTGGACTATTTCCATCTCACCTTCTGCAGTCTCACGCGGAGTGCGGGATACAAATCTACGAAACGTAAGAGATGTCGAGGAACATTCGTGATCTGACACTTACTGCTTCAGGAGTCCAATGGGACCAGCGAGTCTATTTGACATTTCATTGTAATTCATCTGCGGAAGAATTTGAGAGATGTGTGGGTTAGAAGGAATGGATAAAGGTAGCGAGACTGACTTTGTTCATCTGATGCGTTACAGACTCGTACCAATTCTGGCATGCTTCGACGCGAGAAATCATGGCTGCAAGCTTGGCGCGAATGACAGCTTGTGAAGCCAGTGGCTTGCCAAACACAATGCGCTGCGTGGCCCATCTTGAGGCAAAAAAATTGAACAAAATTGAGCATAGCAGTAAAGAAGATCTTACTTGAGGCACTCTTCGACAATTAGACGCTGCGCAGAGATTGAACATGCAATAACCATCGATTGAAGTTACTCAGAATGACTTGCATGCCTTTCCCGACTTGACCAAGCGTATGGGAAACCGGCACACGGACCTGTGTTATACCAATGTGTGAGTGATATACGTACATAGTCGAGAAGACACGATTGAACCTTATCAAAAGTGACGTAGGCTGTCCCAGCAACCGAGGAGTAAGAGGTCTTGATTTGTTTTGTTGTTACTGCTGGACCACGTTCGATGAGGAGGACCGTGAAGCCTGTCTGAATAAAGAAGTTAATGATCCAAAATACCGACAAGGGACCATGTACGATACCCCTCAGTTCTACACCCAGTCGTAAAATAATCCGCAAAAGTCCCGTTTGTAATCCACCTGGAAAGAGTCAGAGAAATGGACTTTGATCGACGAGAAATGACCTACTTCTTCGTTCCAGTGACGACCCAGTAATCGCCATCGCGAACGGCGGTGGTCTGTAAACCACTAACGTCACTACCCGCGAAAGCTTCACTGATCGCCAGTGCCACATATTTTTTGCCGGCGAGAGCCTGACAAATACGGTAAGATACAAACAATACGGATAGTTTAGAGTTTCTGACGTTGAAGATAACCTTTGCTCGAAGTTCAGGGGAGCCATAATTCAGTACGGGAGGTCTCACCTGCATAAATTAATCAGCACACAACTCAGGATGTCTAGTTCTTACCATCTTGAGAGCAACAGAGCAACAGAGTGAGCCAACAGAACTGTTGTGCAAATGATAAGACAATGTATTCATTCACCCAACACAGAGGGACTGCTTCCAAGCTGCCAGCAATAGAGTTTGCCATCAACACAGCCAGGTCAGTAACAACAGGATACTCACCTTTCTTCCTGAATTACAGCCAAATGCCACGTTCAATGGTGTGGGAAGCAGCACAAAAGACAGAGTACCCAGGGGTACATGTTTTCGCACAATGGCTGAAAACTGCCATCATGGCAGCACATGATTGCATATTGCCCAAATCAAACAGACCCGTAATGCCAATCAAAAAAGATCAGTGGCTCCATTCAAGGAAGGAGAGTTTGCTTATGTGTCAACAGAAAATATGACCTTTCCAAAAGGACTGGCACAAAAACTGATATTTGCTATTGGAAGACTTTGGTAATCAATCATTTTGGGTACAACTTCCCTCCCACATGCTTAGCAGAGGAATCAACAATGTCTTTCACTCCTCACTATTGAGAATACACAACCCTAATGATGACAGAAGATTTCCGGGGTGACTGTACTCACAAATTGTGTCGGATAATGAACTGGAGGGCGAAACCGAATGGTCAGCCGATAAGATTCTTGAGCCACTCAGGGTCAAAAACAGACTCCATCTTTGAAGTCCTATGGCATGCTGGCAACAAGACATGGCTACCCTATGATCAAGTCAGGGACTTACAATGATTGCCACCCTATCTCGATGCTCAGGGGGTCACCAATATCACAGAACTCGGGCCTGGAACCGGCATCCCTCCTACCAATGACCCTCAAGTGTTTTTGGGGTCCCTAGCGCTAAGAAATGCACATAAGAACTCTCGACTCAGAACTCATCCCCTATCCATCATTTCTAGCAAACCTCCTGAGTTGACTTTGCCAGTTCACCACCCATTCTCCCCTACCTTTGAACGCTCTACCACCAACATGTCCTATCACCCCAAGAATCATTACCAACCTCACCCTTCTCTCAGCTTGCTCCCCGATGGATTTGTCCAACTCACTGCCATCAATCCCAACATTATCATCCACCCGGCCCAACTCGAGAAATTCCTCAAATATGATAACAATGTCCATTGCTGTAGTGTCTCAGCAGACACTATCAAACCCTGCGGGTATGATTATTTCGCCCGCCTCTACAACAAAACCAAGGGGGACAACCCTTGCGAGTTCATTGTTTGTGACCCTGAGACCGGGATTTTTGACTACGACAGTTTCCCCATCCCTCCATCCCTTTTCAACTTTCCATATGTTGACGCGCGCTATGCTGAATTCCATGCCTTTGGCATCATCCAGCCCAACAGCGATATCAATCACGATGCCTGGGCCAGCTTAAAAAACGCACTCATTTGGCCCCATTGTGAGGCCGTTAGGAACCAAGCTTGATCGGATCCCACCGCACCGAGAGGGAACTTAAAAAATGCTGCATTGAGGAAGCACATCCTTATGGCTTAGGCCTCCCCTCCTCTACCGGCAATCCCAGTGATAAGAAGAAGTGACCCCGTAAAGGCAAGGGTGTGTTGACCTCCAGTGACGGCGACAACAATCTGCCTGTGGACCCCCTCATCAAACTTTCCACCTTCGTTGCGTGAAATCCCCCTCTAAAACTGTCCCCGATCACTCACTAGCATGCTGTGTGTCATTCTCCAGAGCTTCTACACTTCACACGATCCTGGGACTCATTACTTTTCTAAAAATTCAACTTTGTTCATTTCTTCGACTATCCTTTACACCACTATTCTTACGTTCTCTCATCACAACTTATCTTTGTTGCAGCAAGTTATACGCAGCTGTTACCAGTAGACACTCAATAATGACTAGTGTTGTTGTGCTTCAGAATGAATTATATTGGCAAATATAATAAACACATACCTAGTGTCGTTGTGCTTCAGAATGAAGGAAACAACAACACTAGAAGGGAGAAAATAATTGTATGATCACATGCGCACCAAGTCATGTGTAGCTGTAGGTGCTCTTCATCTATGTGTAAGTGCAACACTCCCACCTGATGAGTGCCTGCAGCGTCATGAGAGAATCTGCTTGGAAAAAGTCTCTACGATTCCCATTTTCTTTCTGAGTCTGTCTGTCAGGTCCCGCTGACAACGGGGGCTCAGCTACACTGG
>QGOB01000786.1:1141-23693 GCA_003313055.1 Termitomyces sp. MG145
GAGTTGAATCCCTAGTGAATCCAGAGGCAGGGGTTAGGCCCACTACTGCTGTCTGTAAGTTCTAGTCCCGGGGGTCCCAGGGCTTGTTGGGGTACTGCTGATGGAAGTCCCGGAGTGCCAGAGGAGCTCTGGAGAGATTCTCACGGGGTTCCCATGTGTCATCCTCGGGGCCATAACCTTTCCAATGCATGAGGTAGAGGATCTGGTTGTGGACTTGCTGGGAATTGAGGATTCGGTCGACTTTGTACTGGATGTCGCCTTTGAGTTCAATTGGCAGGGGTCGTTTGGGTTGCTGGCCAGGGAAGGGGTTTGGGGTGTATTCTTTGAGGAGTTGGACATGGAACACCGGGTGGAGTCCTTTGAGGGTCGGGGGTAAGTCAAGTCTGTAGGCGTGCGTTGAAACTTTCTGGAGGATCTTGAAGGGTCTAAAGCGCTTGTGGTCGAACTTTGGGGAGGGTCGGCAGGTTTTGATGTTGCATTGGTCGAGCCATACAAGAGTTCCGGGGGACCAGTTGGGAGTGGGTCCACGGCGGGATTCGGCGTGCTTGGTGTAGGCTTTGTTGGTGGTGTCAATTTCTTCCTGGAGGAATTTGTGGAGGGACCGGAGATCTTGTCCGACTTTGTGGGCAATGTGCAAGGGTATGTTGTCGAGGGAGAGGGTGAGCCGGGGGTGGTAGCCCTTGTTGGCGTAGAAAGGGGAGACTCCGGTGGTGGAGTGGGGGGTGTTGTTGTATGTGAACTTGGCCAGGGGCAGGTTGTGCTGCCAATCGTCCTGCTGGTAATTGATGTAGAGGCAGAGGTACTGCTCCAGGGTCTGGTTAATGCATTTGGTCTGTCCGTCGGTCTCCAGATGATAGGCAGTGGATAGATTGGTTTTGATTTCCAAGGCCTTGCACAGAGACTGCCAGAACCAGGAGATGAAGAGGGTACCACAGTCAGAGATGATGTTGTCAGGGAGTCCGTGTTTGGAGAACACATGCTCGAGGAAGATCCGGGCAAACTCTGGAGCATTGTCGGTGGTGTGGCATGCTATGAAGATGGCTTGTTTTGTGAGGTGGCAGACTACCACGAGGATGGCATTGAAGCCGTCGGAGTTGGGAAGTTTGACCATGTGGTCCAGGGAGATCGACGACCATGGGCAGCGACCGATGGGGAGGGGTTTAAGGAGACCATAGGGGCAGTGACGGGGGACTTTGGCCCAGAGGCAGAATTTGCAGGCTCGGACATACCGGGTGACGTCGGGCTTGAGCCCGGGCCAGAAGTAGGTCTGGGAGATGAGCTGGACAGTCTTATGGATTCCCAGGTATCCCCGCAGTTTATGGTCGTGGTATTGTTGGAGGATGTCGAGGCATATCGTTTTGTGGTCCGGGGCGTAGATGCGGCCATCCTGGAGGAGGAGGGAATTGTCGGGGGACAGTGTGAAGGTGGATGGGGTTGGTGGGGCATCTTCCGGAGTGTTCTGGGGGTCGTGCTGAGTGAAGAAGTGGTCTGGGGGTGCGCTGCAGATTTAGTGTAGGATCCCTTCTTCATTCATGATCAGCACGGCGCAAAGGTGCTCTGGAGGAATGATGACTCGGTGGTTGAAGGAGTTCCGCTCTGCCTCGAATGACTTTTTTGGGTAGATGTCCGGGTGTCAGGTGAGGGCATTGGGTTTGGCTCTGAGGCGACCAGGGCAGTAGTGGATAGTGAAGTCGTACTCTGAGAGGGTTTCTGACCAGCGCGCTTGGCAACGGCTGAGTTGTTTCGTGGTTGTGAAGTACTGGAGATTGTTATGATCGGAGTAGACTTGGATGTGGTGGGGTGCCCCTTTGAGGTAGGCCCACCATTGTTTGAAGGCTTCGACTATGGTGAGCAGCTCCTTATTGTAGATGTTGTAGTTGAGCTCCGCCGGAATCATTGAGTGCATGTAGAAGGCGACAGGGCGGAGCTCGCTGCTGCCAGGGTCCATCTGCAAGAGGATGCTGGCAATGGCATAGTTGGAGGCGTCGCATTCCACAATGATGGGGAGGGAGAGGTCGTAGTGCCGGAGGATCGGGGCAGAGGTGAAGACGGATTTGAGAAGTTCGAATACGCTCTGGCACTTGCTGTCCCAATTCCACGGAGTGTCCTTCCAGGTGAGCCGGTGATGCGCTGACTTGCTGCCTAGCTGCCATGCAGGAAACAACCAACAAGACCAGCTAGATAGGGATAGCTTAGCAAGTAGTAGCGTTACGTGTGTGTGTGAGAGGAATCAAGCAAAGTCCCAGAAACGCTGGTAAGGAGAAGTGGGGTCGGAGTCAGTAAGGAAGTGTGAGAGAGCGGTAAGAGATAACAGTGCGGCCGCTAGTGTCTGCGCCGAATCGTCGCTAAGTGAGAAATCTGTCAAAGACCCAAATGGTCGTTAAGGAATAACGGAAGAGTTAACGGAAATATACGAGCCGCTAGCTGTAAGCGCTAGCATTTAACGAAGGCAAAACGAGGGCACCTGTATGGTGCTTGACGAGAGCGAAGCGAGGGCACCTGTATGGTGCTTAACGAAGGTGACAAGTGCTAGTCCAACAATACTGTCAGGCTGAGCGCAAGGAGCAAAGGAGACTGGACTGGGTAAACCCAAATCAGCCGTTAATGAAGCAAGAGCGTGAATGAGATCTTAAGCGTAGTTGGAAGTGGAGACTAGACTCTGGTACGATTCGATGATGTTTAGCTACTGACAGGGCAGTATTTATAGGTACGTAAGGTGATAGATAAAAGGGGAAACCGGTAATAGACAGTAGGCGTAGCAGTTGCATGTGATAATGTGATAATGCATGTTGGGAGTAAGGCGGTAAAAGGGGAAACTGGTAATAGATAGTAAGCGTAGCGGCTACATGTGATAATGCATGTCGGGGGCCGTAGAGGGGCCTGGATTGTCACAAGGTTGGCTGGGTCGTTAAGGGAAAGGTCGGTAATGGTCGGTGTCATTAGTGGTCGGTCGGTAGCGGTCATGTGCTGAGGTCACGTGCTTGGTTTGACTTGTCGGTGTGGGGCAGCCAGCGCTAACCGGGTCGTATCACCGGTTGAGGGGTTTTGTGAAGCCAGAGTAGTTATTGATGAACTGGCAGTAGAAGTTGGCGAAGCCCAGGAAGGATTGTACCTCCTTGACGTTCCGGGGGGGGGTGGCCAGTCGAGGATGGCTTGGATCTTGACCGGGTCCATGCACACTCTGTCTGGGGAGACTATCACACCCAGATACTCTACCTCTGTGACGTGAAAGGTGCACTTCTCCAGTTTGGCGTGGAGGTGGTATCTCCAGAGGCATTCCAGGACCTGGCGCACATGCTTCCGGTGGTTGTCAAGGATGTCAGAGTAGATGAGGATGTTGTCGAGGTACACAATCATGAAGACATCGCTCATGTTGTGGTAGATGTCATTCATGAAGTACTGGAAGGTAGCGGGGGAGTTGGTCATTCTGAAGGGCATGACAAGGTACTCGAAGAGTCTGTAGCGGGTGTGGAAGGCAGTCTTCCACTCATGTCCCGGAGCTATGCGCACGTTGTTGTAACCCGACCGGAGGTCTATTTTGGTGTAGATTTTGGCACTGCGGAGGTGGTCAACGAGGTCGCCAATGAGGGGGAGGGGGTACCGGTTCTTTTTGGTGACTTTGTTGAGTCCCCGGTAGTCGACGCAGAGCCGGAGGGAGCCGTCCTTCTTCTTCGCAAATAGCACGGGTGCTCTGGCGGCGGAGTTCAAGGGTCGGATGAATCCCTTGCCAAGCATCTCGTCAAGGTAGTCCTTGAGGGTGTGGAGCTCCACTTTGGACGTGTTGTAGACCTTGCCAAACAGGGGGGAGGTACTGTCCTCGAGGTCAACGGTATGGTCGTACGATCGGTGGGGGGGGGAGTTCCTTTGCGCTTCCTTCGGAGAAGACTTGGCAAACTCGTCATACTTGGGGGGGACTACTTTGCATAGGATTTGCTCCTCCATTTTGGGTTCGGCGGGGGTGTCCTCTGTGCAGAGGTGTTCTTTGGGGAGGGCCGGGGATAAGCAGGGGTGCCGTCCCATAGGATGCACGCGAAGGGTTCCGGGCCAATAATTTTGATATCCAGGTTGATGGTGCCAAGGGGATCCTTGGGGATACATTGGGGTATGGTGCGACGGAGGGCAAACCAGAGGGCGTTGTAGTTCCAGCCTGTTTCATAGGCTTCCTGTTTGAACCAGACAATGAAACTGGTCAAGCGTTCTTCCGAGCGCATCCAGAGATTGATGATTGTCTCCTCCGCTTCTGCTATGGTGTCATAGACGCCGAACTTGCCAGAGAACTCCTGGACAAAGGCCTGCCAGTTGGAGGGGATGGGGTTGGTGGAGTTGTACTGGAGGAGGGCAGTGTAATGATCGTAGGTGATGCCCTGGAACTGATTGTTTAGTTTGGCTTAACGGCCCTGTCGGCAGTGCGATGGATGCTGGGCCCTCAACGACCCGGAGGGCTGCTGGTACCCACCCAGCAACCTCCCATGCTACCGATGTAACGAGGTGAGCAAGGGCTGTTCGATTTGGGGGCGGTCGTTACGGGGTCATCGGGGCGGTCACAAGGGGAAGAAGGCAGAGGGGGCCGCTTTGGTGCGGGCGGCCAGAAAGTACTTGGAAGGGCAGAGGGAGATAGTGGCTGGCGGCGGGGAGCCCGCCGTTAAGAAGGCCACCCTCCTCCTGCCTACGGGGCAAGAGGGGATAGTAGCGGAGGGCGCCGCTAAGGGGAAGGGAGCAGTAAGGAGTCGGTCGGTGGTGGAGTTGAGTGACGAGGCCCCGATACCTGCGAAGGGCTCTAAACAGCGTCGGGTGGAGTCGGATGGGGAAAGTTCGGTTGAAGAGGTTCGCGCAGCGACTCCTCCCGAGGAGAGGGCGGCAGTGGCCAAGGCTGTCAAGAGGAGCTTGGGCGGAGACGAGGTACCAGAGGAAGCGGGACCGGTAGCAGGACCCAGTGGCAGCTGGTAAGCAAAATCCTGTCCCATTCCCGCCACTGGTTAACGGTACTTTCTCTGATGGTAGGCTGGTCGAAATGGAGACACCGGAAGTGGAGATGGGTGACGGGACTGGGCCTTCCAAAGTGAGGCGTGCGGTAAGTGTCTTTGTCGTTGAGGCACCTTCGTTAACGCTAACGGCTTTTTTGTTAGCCGGTCGACTTCGGTTCTCCCCCTCCCGCAACCGTGGAGGAGGAGGAGATCTTATGGCTCGATGAGGACCTACCGGTCCCATTGCCATTCAATCCTCAGGGAGACCTGGAAAAGTACAGGGCGCGAGCGGCGGAGGTTTGCCGCTTGATGAATAGGGAGATAACGGCGGCGGAGAACGATTTGCGGGCGGCACGGGCACGGTACGGTATGCTGAGGAGGGCGGAAGGGGCCTTAGAGCGGTATCAGCACGATTGCGATACCTACATCGCTTGGCAGGCCAAGGTCGGGGTGACAGAGGCGAACTGGGTGAGGTTGTGGGATACGGAGTTGCCATCCGATGATTTCATCTCACCGTCGGCCTAAAAATTTTTAATTTTTAGTTTTTTGTTTTGTTGCAGACTAACCCCCTTAAGGGGTCATTTAAATAACATGTTTTCTTGAAGATGCGATTGACCGGTAAGAATAGCGGTCGGAGGGAATGGAACGACACAGGAGAAGACAAAGCAAGCGGATAGTGAAGGGTCAAAGCGAAGGGAAGTAAACGATTAAAATAGGATAAATGCTCAGTAAATCATCATGGCGCTTAATGACTGCGTCTTAACGAAAGGCGGAGTGAAAAATCGAAGCGAAAGAACCAAAAGAAAGACAAAGGAAAAAGAGAAACGCTCAGTTGGTCATCATGGTGCTTGTGCAATGTCACTTAACGACTGCATTTTAATGAAAGGCGAATGGGGAGCAGTGGTGACAGGTTAAAAAGAATAAGTAGAGGGCTTAACTGTTGTGCGCGTATGTCGGAAAGCGTAGGTAGAAAGAAAGTCTATGATGAATAGAAATGGAGTAAGTAAAGGTGAAACAATAGAAATAAAGGCTTATCGAGAGCTGTTAAGGTTTTTCGGGGTTTTTTTTTTTTTTTTTTTTTTTTTTTTTTTTTTTTTTTTTTTTTAATGGCGAGTGGGGTGTATGGTGGAAATGGTGTTTTCTAATCTTCTTCGGTGGTCTTGTCTAATGATTCGTTGGGATTAAGGGGGTCTTCATCATCGGTTAAGTCGGTTTCTTCTAGTATTCTTAAACGGTCGGTATCGATGTCAAAGGCGTCGGTAGGGAGAGGGATGTGGTTGCGGGCGAAATAAGGGACTAGGCAAAAGGCGGCTACCAGTCGGTGGAGTACGGATCCATCTAATTCACAGAGAATGTAAGCGCCTCCATGGTTACGTGAGATTACCACTAGTGGTCCCAAGTATCGAGGTCACATCTTCTTGTTATGGGTGACTTCAATGCGTGTATTCCTCATCAATACTATGTCTCCTTGCTTGAAGTTGTAGTCTCAAATGGTAGCGGCGTGCTCTTGTTCGAAACGGAGAGCTGCTAACCGGCGGGCGGTAAGGACTGTATCGTGTAAACGGTCAAGATCAGCTTGTCTGCATTGTAGGTCGATGGCGCGTCAAGCAATGAGGTTGGTAGTCGTTAGCAGGGAATCGGGAGGTGACTGGAGGTAGGTCGCTTCTATGATGTCGGCGGGGAATAGGGGATGAGTACCAGTAGCAGCGTAGTAAGGGGAACAACCCATGCGGCGGCGGACGGTAACGCGTTCTGACCAGAAGACAGAGTAAGTGGCTGAGCTCCACTTGGACTGGTCTCCATTAATGGCTTTGAAGAGGGCTTGTCGAACGTCAAAGTGAGGTCGTTCGGCGATACCGTTAGCGCGTTTGTTGTAGCCGGATATGCGAATGTGGTTGATGTGGTACTTCTTGGTGAGGTAAGCAACGGCTTTAATGATGGGGGGACCGTTATCGGTAACGATTTCGCTAAGGGCGCCCCAGCGGCAGATGATGTCTTCAAAGAGCCACTTAGCGATAGCGTCGGTATTTTTGCAAGCAAGCATGCGGAATTTGGGGTAGTGGATTAGCGAACAGCATCCTTGGATGATATACTTGAACTTGTTCGAAGGCGGCATGAACATGGTGTCGATATAGATTTTGCTGAATAAGGCGGCGAGGATAGCGACGGTAGGCGGTATGAGGACTTTGGTAGTTTGGTGGACTTGGCAAATGTGGCACGAGCGAATGTACCAAACAATATTGGCCGCTACCTGTGGCCACCAAAAGCACTCCAGCAGGGCAGCTCTCGTAGCGAACAGACCGCGGTGTCCAAGGTCGTCATGCATAGCATGCAGAATGCGAAGTCGTGAGTCAACCGGTATGAAGAGCTTGTGCTCACCGTTACGATTGCGTCACCAAAGCTTGCCGTTAGCGAGGAAGAAGCCGCTAGCATAGTGAAGGAAGGTAGCGAGGGCTTTGTTGTTAAGGCCTGGCGGTCGCTTGAAGTCGGTAAGCCACTGCCGGATGAGTTGAACTCTTTTGTCGCCGGCCAGGGCCTTGGGTGAGCGGGGGACGTTGTCGTAGGAAAGGGGGTCGGTAACGGGTGGAGTCAAGACTTCGGTAAGGGGAACGGTATTGTTAACGAATGTTGTTAGAGTCGGACGGTAGTGGGCGAGTGGGGGTAAATGAGGGACAGTAGAGGCGGAGCGGGCAAGGGTGGTTGGTAACTGGACATGGTGCATGAATCCGTGCATACAATCGATCCAATCTTTGAAGATGTCATTGTCGGTATCGTCTGGGGGAGGGTCGGTAGGCTGTAACGGTCGTCGCAAAAGTCCGTTGGGTCCATGGAAGGTTCCTTTAACATGTACGAGCTCGAAGTGGAACATAAGGATAGCCATGATCCAGCGGTTCATACTAGCTGAAGGCTGAATGTCAGGGTTCTGTAGCATACCTTTAATGTAACGGGTGTCGACTTCGATGATAAGGTTCCTAACACCTAGCAGGTACATGCGTAGCGCCTGCAAGGCTCTATACAAACCGTAAAGCTCAAGCTTGGGTTGACTGAAGCGAGCTTCGCGTTTGTTAAGGGTGATGGAACCGAAACGTTATAGCAACGTTGCTTGCAATTGTTGGACGTGCACTGGCAGAGGTAGAAACCAACCGCTATGTAGGAAGTGTCGACCGCTAAGATCACAGGATTGTCGGATTTGTAGTCGATAGGAACTAGGGGTTTAGCATTGTGTAAGGCCTTGACTAGGTCTTTCTGGGCGTTAAGCTGATTGGGTCCGAATTCGAAGGGAACACCAGTACGGGTGAGCTTTGTTAGGTGATGAGCGCAATGGGCAAAGTTCTTAACGAACATCCGGAGGACTCCAATGGTGCCTAGGAAGGCGCGGACTTTGGTTAACGACTGGCAAGGGCCCCAGTGGTCCAATAGCGCTAAATGGTTTTCATCAGGAACTCGGCCGGTAGGAGTGCAAATGTGGCCGAGGATCTTAAAGGTTGGCACGCAAAGAACTAGCTTATGACCAGAGAAAGTGCCACCGCAGTACTTCATGCACTGAAGGACACGGTTCAGGAGTTCAAAGAACTCCCAAAGCGCTAGACGAATGTTGGGATTGTCGGGATGCTTAGCGGGTGAGCCGTTAACGAGTTTCCAGTCTTTCGGGCCTTTAACGCCAACGTCATCGATGAAGCTGAGGGCGTTATGGGGGATTTCGGGCTGGAGGATGTGGGTGACGTCGTCGTGGAAGATGGGCACAGTGTTAGTCCATCCCATCGGGAGCGTTACTAGACGGAGGGTGCCAAACGGTGTCTGGAAAGTCGTTAAGTCGCGGGAGGTGGGATCGATAAGGCACTCGTCATAGCCAACATAGAGGTCAAGGGTAGCGCTGCAAATGTGGCCAGCGAAGGATTTGGCAACGTGGTCGGGGAATGGGGGAATGCCAGAGTGGCGGATTGTGACTTGGTTTAATGGCTCGAGGCTGTGGACTAGACGAAGTTTACCGTTTTTCTTCAAGACACAGAACCAGCGGGACCGGTAAGCGGAGTTTGAAGGTTTGTAAACGCCTGCCTGGATCTTGCTACAGATGATTTCGCAGATTTCCTTTTCGAGGCCTGGCGGTATCGGTCGGTTGTGCTGAACCCAAGGAACGTGAGGGATGGTCGGTATGTGGACGGGGGGAAAGAAGTTGGGTCGAAGGCTACCTCGTTCGGAGTCTTCCCAAGCAAACGCGTTTTGTTGCTTAGCGACAAGGTCCACAAGTACGTTAAGCTCATCTTGGGTAAGAAAGCCGGTATCGTGTTCCTTAACAAAAGTCGCTTTGTGGTCGTCGGTAAAGCGGGGAGTCGGTAAGAAAGGAAGGGGATTAGGATTGAGCTTGGGTATGTTTGCTAAGGGGTCACCAAGGATGTGTCGTTCGATTCGGAAGTCTTCGCTAACATGGCTAGCAACGGGCTTGGTCTTCAACGCGACAGGCTTGTATTTCTTCTTGACTTGGACTCCTTTGCGTTTTGGCTTGGCAGTGGCGTAAACGGCTGGGAAGGGGACGTTAACGTAAACAGGGGTAGAGACGGTATTGAGCATTCCAGATGCTTGGCCAAGAATAGAGGGATCGGAGAGACTAGTGGAAACGAAATAAGAGCGCGGCAGGATAATGGTCTTGGTAAGGTCACTAGCGGTCGCATATAGATAGGCAAGAGAGAGATTGTTGGAAACTGTTTTTGGGTTTTCTAATATTTCGGAATCAAGCGGGGTATGCGATTGCACTATAACGGAGTGCTTTTGGTGGTCATAGTCAAGGATGACCGCTAAGTCTTCCTCAGAGTCGCTAACTGTGGGGATGGTGGCGAAAGCAACGGGGCGGTCCGGTGCTATACTTGGGCTGAACCCTCTGTTGCTTGTGCTGACCGCGGGGAAACGTAGGGATGGTGCGACGAAGGCTGGTATTGGGGTCTGTTATCGTTGTCGTGGTTTCCGTTTCGCTAAGTGTATCGACGGTACTCTTGGTCAAGACATCGAAGGGGCGACCGAGCAGGATGTTGTAAGCAGGGGAGCGTAGGACATGGATCTGAAGGTACAGTGTGATACCGCCAACAGTGCAAGGGACGTTATGAGCTAGACTGAGGGATTTGTCCATAGTACCGTTAGCGCTCTGCATGTTCAGAATGATGCTGGGGTCGTAGGAGATACCGAGATAGTTAGCGACTTCAGCAGACATGGAGATGATCTGGGAGCCGCTATCCGCTATACTTTCAATTTCCTTGCGGTTATCGACCAAGAGCATGATGGACCAGATTGACTGGGATTCCTGAGCAACCGTTAACGTAACTGGCTCCTCACCAGGCGGTAGCGACTTGATGTACGCTTCCACTGGGTCGATCGAGGTGACTTGGGCTCTAGCAGCGTTGGTAAGAGGAGGGTTGGTAGTGGAGGTGTTGTTTAGGGAAAAGAAGGGCAGAGTGTCATCAACAATATCGGTAGACTCTTGGAAGGCAGTGACGTTAGGAGGCACAGTCCGTTTAGGAGTAACGGCGTTTCTGAACTGGTTCCGGATGTCGTTAGAGAGGGAGCAGAGTTCACCGACAAAGATGGTAAGCTTGGTCTGAAGAACCCGGTCAAATACCTGCTTGGACTGTTTGATATCATAGATGGGGGCCGTACTCTGGTAAGCAGCGTCAGGGTGTTTGTTCGGAGCACCAAAGTTTTGATTGGTCGGAGGCTGATAGCAAGACAAGATACCGGAATAAGGGTGGACTGGGGGATCGACTGTGGGAACATGGTTAACGACTGGTGGCTCAGGGACTTTAGCGGTACTGGTAGCGGAGGCCGAGGCAGGACGTTCGTTAGCGACAGGGGGACTGGCGGGAGAACTGGTAGCGGCAGAGTCATTAGCGGCTTTAGGGGGAACCGGTCGATATCCTTTAGCATGAGGGATCTCGATACCGTCAAAGACTTCCACTGGACGGCGTAGAGTGTAAAGTTCCCGTTCTAAGGCAGCAATGTGTTCTTCCCTGGATAACATTCCTGGGCTAGCAGTTGCCGGTTGCAAGACCTCGTGAATAAACGTCTGGGACATGCCTTGGAGTTGTTCCGTGTCAGGGTTAGCATTAGCACTGAGTCGGCCAGTAAGAATCTGGTTGGGGTTGAGCCTGTGCCATTGGTCGACACGTTCCATATAGAGCCGTTTGCCGACGTAATTGGGGATCATAGCGCCAGACGGTAGGACAACCTTGCCTTTGTGGTTCCGACGGATTTTGCCTTGGCTGATGAAGCTTTCGAGCTTAACGCAATTGCCTCGTACCATTGTATGACCGGTTTTGCCGCAGAAGTGACAACTGTCGCTAAGAGGTCGAGAGGCGTGGGGCTGAGAGCTGTTACCGGCAGCCAATGCAGCCATCTTTTCCTCCATACGTGCGAGAGCATTAACAATAGCGGCGGCGGCGATGTCGAGAGGTTCCTTTTTAATGATAGTGGTTGGTATGGGGGCAGGGGTGTTAACGGTGGGCGTTTTAGCGTTAGCGGTCGTCGGCTTTTTCGAAGTCGTAGCAGTGTTGGTACCCTTCAGAACCCATTTGGCAGCTTCAAAGACTTGCTCTACCTCATAGGGGTCCTCCGGGTGATGGTTGGGAAGGGTGATTTCAAGACAGCGGACGAGTTTGGACCATAGCGAAGTTGGTATGCCTTGCTGGAACAGATGGCATTCCTCGTTTCGATAGATTTTGCCTTTAGCCAGGAGCCAATGCGCCAGGTGCTGGAAGTCCCTATAGTAATCCGAGAAGTGTCCAAGAGTAGAGATACCAGTAGAGAAGGTCTGGTTAACGAGTCGCTCGAGATCCTGAAGAGTGTAATGGGCAGATTCTTCAGCGCCAGGATATAAACAAAAGACCGCTATCTTCCACTCGGCGTAAGTATGGTCACTAAACTCCGGCAAGCCAAGCCAGGTCTCCGCGGTGTCATACGATACGTATTGAGCGGCGTATTCCTTTTTCTGGTTATCATCGTTAACGGCGCAGTCCGCTAAGAGATATTCGAGCTCGCGGAAATACTGGGCAAGCTCTCACCGAATTGTCACTAAGTGAGAAATCTGTCAAAGACCCAAAAGGTCGTTAAGGAATAGCGGAGGAGTTAACGGAAATATATGAGCCGCTAGCCGTAAGCGCTAGCATTTAACGAAGGCGAAACGAGGGCACCCATATGGTGCTTAACGAAAGCGGAGCAAGGGCACCCGTATGGTGCTTAATGAAGATGACAAGTGCTAGTCCAACAATACTGTCGGGCTAAGCGCGAGGAGCGAAGTAGACTGGACTGGGTAATCCCAAATCAGCCGTTAACGAAGCAAGAGCGTGAATGAGATCTTAAGCGTAGTCTGAAGGGGGGACTAGACTCTGGTACGATTTGATGATTTGTAGCTACTGACAGGGCAGTATTTATAGGTACGTAAGGTGATAGATAAAAGGGGAAACCGGTAATAGATAGTAAGCGCAGCGGTTGCATGTGATAATGTAGTAGTGCATGTTGGGAGTAGGGCGATAAAAGGGGAAACCGGTAAGAGATAGTAAGCGTAGCGGATGCATGTGATAATGCATGTCAGGGGCCGTAGGGAGAGGGGCCTGGACTGTCGCAAGGTTGGCTGGGTCGTTAAGGGATAGGTCGGTAACAGTCGGTGTCGTTACTGGTCGGTCGTTAGCAGTCACGTGCCGAGGTCACGTGCTTGGTTCGACTTGTCGGTGTTGGGCAGCCAGCGCTGACCGGGCCGTATCACCATCATGGGCCCCGCTGCCACGTCCTCGACCTCCAACTCTCCTGCTGGCCGCTCACCCTTAACGCAAGCGTTAGCCTACCGACAAAAATGTTAACAGATGAGAAAACTTATGAAATGCTGGTCAAACGGCCTCATCCAGGCCTCCTGTCGGTACTGGGCATACAACACCCGGCACTCCTCTCTGACCGCCACCTGCTCTGCCCACAAGACTCTGCTCCTGCCTGCCGACTCGAACCAATGCAGATAAGTCGACAGAATCAACGTTACTGCCGACTCTGGATTGGTCGCAAGTAGGGCGCGCCCCATTGCCAGGACCTTTGGCGCCTTCTTGAGGAATTCCTGGGCAGCCACGAATCACACAAAGGTAGTAGAATAGTTGAAGAAGGCAGGTGTCGACATGTTAAGAGGTGTTGAGATGATGAAGTCCAAAGAATCGCTGGAATTATTTATGGTTTTATGGTATGGCGCACGGACCAGGACCCCCCACACGGACCATGCTTAATGATCACGGGACTTCGACAATTTTCCTTTGACTGGGGACAGTCAGTTTTTCAGTCAAGGGGAGATGATATGACCCAGTTGGTGCTGGCTGCCCGACACCGACAAGTCAAACCATGCATGTGACCGCTACCAACCAACTGCTAACGACACCAACTGTTATCGACCATTCCCTTAATGACCAAGCTGACCTTCGACAATCCAGCCCTCTCTATGGCCCCCAACCTGCAGCCATCGATCAATCATAACTGCGTTACTGATGACCCAACAATTGTAAACTTATTTTCATTAACATTTTTCTCTTACAATTTTCACTCTTGATCTACTTACAATTTTCTCATATTACTTACAATTTTTCCCTATTAAATAGCGGCTCCCGACGTGCATTATCACATGCGACCGCTACGCTTACTATCTCTTACTGGTTTCCCCTTTTATCACCTTACGTACCTATAAATACTGCCCTGTCAGTAGCTAAACATCATCGAATTGTACCAGAGTCTAGTCCCCGTTTCAGACTACACTTAAGATCTCATTCACGCTCTCGCTTCCTTAACGGCTGATTTGGGTTTACCCAATCCAGTCTCCTTCGGTCTCCATGCTCAGCTTAACGGTATCGTTAAACTTAGCCTCAGCTTAATGGTATCGTTAAACTTAGCACTTGTTGTCTTTGTTATGTGCCATACAGGCGCCCTTGCCTCGTCTTTGTCAAGCACCATATGGGTGCCCTCATCCCGCCTTTGTTAACACTAGCGCTTATGGCTAGCGACTCGTATATTTCTGTTAAACTCCTCTTAAATTCCTTAACGACCTTTTTGGTCTTTTACAGATTTCTTGCCTCATGACAATTTGGTACAGACACTAGCGGCCGCACCGTTATCTCTTACTGGTCTCTCACACTTCCTTACCGACTCCGACACCACATCCCCTTACCAGGTTTCTGGGACTTTGCTTGACTCCTCACACACACACGTAACGCTACTACTTGCTAGCTATCCCTATCTAGTTGGTCTTGTTGGTTGTTTCCTGCATGGCAGCTAGGCAGCAAGTCAGCACATCAGCGGTTATAGCGACGTTGTTTGCAATTGTCAGTAGTGCACTGGCAAAGGTAGAAACTGACTGCTATGTAGGAAGTGTTGACCGCTAAGATTACAGGATCGTCGGATTCGTAGTCGATAGGAACTAGGGGTTTAGCATTGTGTAAGGCCTTGACGAGGTCTGTCTGGGCATTAAGCTGATCGGGTCCAAATTCGAAGGGAACTCCAGTACAGGTGAGCTTTGTTAGGTGATAAGCATGATAGGCAAAGTTCTTAATGAACATCAGGAGGACTCCAACAGTGCCTAGGAATGCGCGGACTTCAGTTAACGACTGGCAAGGGCCCCAATGGTCCAATAGCGCTAAACGGTTTTCGTCAGGAACTCGGCCGCTAGGAGTGCAAACGTGGCCAAGGATCTTGAAGGTAGGCATGCAAAGGATGAGCTTATGACCGGAGAAAGTACCACCGCAGTACTTCATCCACTGAAGGACACGGTTCAGGAGTTCAAAGAACTCCCAAAGCGCTAGGCAAATGTTGGGATTGTCGGGATGCTTAGCAGGTGTGCCGTTAACAAGTTCCCAGTCCTTTGGGCCTTTAATGCCAACGTTGTTGATGAAACTGAGGGCGTTATGGGGGATTTCAGGCTGGAGGATGAGGGTGACGTTGTCGTGGAAGATGGGTACAGCGTTAGTCCATCCCATCAGGAGTGTTACTAAACAGAGAGCACCAAAAGGTGTCTGGAAAGTCATTAAGTCACGGGAAGCGGGATCGATAATGCATTTGTTGTAGCCAACATAGAGGTCGAGGGTAGCACCGCAAATGCGGCCAGCGAAGGATTCGGCAACGTGGTCGGGGAAAGGAGGAACGCCAGAGTGGCAGATCGTGACTTGGTTTAATGGCTCGAGGCTGTGGACTAGACGAAGTTTACCGTTTTTCTTCAAGACACAAAACCAGCAGGACCGGTAAGCAGAGTTTGAGGGTTCATAAACGCCTGCTTGGATCTTGCTACATATGATCTCGCAGATCTCCTTTTTGAGGCCTGGCGGTATTGGTCGGTTGTGCTGAACCCAAGGGATGTGAGGGATGGTCAGTATGCAAACCGGGAGGGAAGAAGTCGGGTTGTAGGCTGCCTCTTTTGGAGTCTTCCCAAGCAAATGTGTTTTGTTGCTTAGCAACAAGGTCCACGAGTATGTTAAGCTCATCTTGGGTAAGAAAGCCAGTATCATGTTCCTTAACAAAAGTCGCTTTGCGGTCTTTGGTAAAGTGAGGAGTCGGTACAAAGGGAGGGGGATTAAGATTGAGCTTGGGTATGTTTGTTAAGGGGTCGCCAAGGATGTGTCATTCGATTCGGAAGTCTTCGCTAACATGGCTGGCGACAGGCTTGGTCTTCAAAGCAACTGGCTTGTATTTCTTCTTGACTTGGACTCCTTTGCGTTTTGGCTTGGCGGCGGCATAAATGGCTGGGAAGGGGACATTAACATAAACAGGGGCTGAGACGGTATTGAGCATTCCAGATGCTTGGCCAAATTGAGGGATCAGAGAGACTAGTGGAAACAAAATAAGAACGTGGCAGGATAACAGTCTCGGTAAGGTTGCTAGCGGTTGCATATAAATAAGCAAGAGGGAAACTGTTTTTGGGTTTTCTAGTATTTTGGGATCAAGCGGGGTATGCGATTGCACTATAACGGAGTGCTTTTGGTGCTCATAGTCGAGGACGACCGCTAAGTCTTCCTCAGAGGAGCTATCCGTGAGAGTGGTGCCAAAAGCAACGGGGCAGTCTGGCGCTATAGTTGGGCTGAACCTTCTGTTGCTTGTACTGACCGCAGGGAAACGTAGGGATGGTGTGACAAAGTCCGGTATTGGGGTCCGTAATTGTTATTGTAGTCTTTGTTTTGCTAAGGGTATTGACGGTACTCTTGGTAAGGACATCAAAGGGGTGACCAAGCAGGATATTGTAGGTGGGGGAGCGTAGGACGTGGATCTGAAGGTACAGGGTGATACTGCCAACAGTGCAAGGGACGTTACGAGTGAGACCAAGGGATTTGTCCATAGTACCGTTAGTGCTCTGCATGTTCAGAATGATGCTGGGGTTGTAGGAGATACCGAGATAGTTAGTGACTTCTGCAGACATCTGGGAGCCGCTATCTGCTATACATTCAATTTCCTTGCGATTATTGACCAAGAGCATGATAGACCGAATTGCCTGAGATTCCTGAGTGACCATTAAT
Organism: Termitomyces sp. MG145; assembly: GCA_003313055.1. NCBI lineage: Eukaryota > Fungi > Basidiomycota > Agaricomycetes > Agaricales > Lyophyllaceae > Termitomyces > Termitomyces sp. MG145. The sequence continues at coordinate 17,616 of QGOB01000786.1, forward strand.
GTAACCGGCTCCTCACCAGGTGGTAGCGACTTGATGTATGCTTCCACCAGGTCTATCGAAGTGACTTGGGCTCTAGCGGCGTCGGTAAGAGGAGGGTTGGTAGCGGGAGTGTTGTTAAGGGAAAATGAGGGCAGAGCGTCGTCAACGATATCAGTAGACTCTTGGAAGGCAGTAACGTTAGGAGGCACAGTCCGTTTAGGCATAACAGCGTTTCTGAACTGGTTCTGGATGTTGTTAGAGAGGGAGCAGAGTTTGCCGACAGAAACGGTAAGCTTGGTCTGAAGAACCCGGTCAAATACCTGTTTGGACTGTTCAATATCGTAGATGGGGGCCATACTCTGGTAAGCAGCGTCAGGGTGTTTGTCCGGAGCACCAAAGTTTCGATTGGTCGGAGGCTGATAGCAAGACGAGATACCGGGATAAGGGTAAACTGGGGGATTGACTGTGGGGACATGGTTAACGACTGGCAGCTCAGGGGCTTTAGCGGTACCAGTAGCAGAGGCAGAGGCAGGACGTTCGTTAGTGGCAGGAGCAGAGGCAGGACATTTGTTAGCGACAGGAGCAGAAGCAGGGACAGATCGTTCGTTAGCAGCGGCGGAACTGGTAGCAGCGGAGTCGTTAGCGGCTTTAGGGGGAACCGGTCAATATCCCTTAGCGCAAGGGATCTCAATACCGTCAAAGACTTCCGCTGGGCGGCGTAGAGCATAAAGTTCCTGTTCGAAGGCAGCGACACGTTCTTCCCTGGATAACGTTCCTGGGCTAGCAGGTCCCGGTTGCAAGACTTCATGGATAAACATCTGGGACATGCCTTGGAGCTGTTCCGCGTTGGGGTTAGCGTTAGCGGAAAGGCGGCCGGTAAGAATCTGGTTGGGATTAAGCCTGTGCCATTCGTCGATGTGTTCCATATAGAGCCGTTTGCCAACGTAATTGGGGATCATAGTGCCAGATGGTAAGACAACCTTGCCTTCATGGTTCTGACGGATCTTGCCTTGACTGATGAAGCTTTCCAGCTTAACGCAATTGCCTCGTACCATCGTGTGACCGGTTTTGCTGCAGAAGTGGCAGCTGTCGCTAGGAGGTCGAGAGGTGCAGGACTGAGAGCTGTTACTGGCAGTCAATGCAGCCATCTTTTCCTCCATGCATGCCAGAGTGTTAACAATAGCGGCGGCAGCAACGTCAAGAGGTTCCTTTTTAATGATGATGGTTGGTATGGGGGCGGCGGTGTTAATGGTGGGGGTCTTAGCGTTAGTGGTCGTCGGTTTCTTCGAAGTCATGGCAGTGTCAGTACCCTTCAGAACCCATTTGGCAGCCTCAAAGACTTGATCTATCTCATAGGGGTCCTCCGGGTGATGATCAGGAAGGGTGATTTCTAAACGGCGGACGAGTTTGGACCATACCAAAGTCGGGATGCCTTGCTGGAATAAATGGTGCTCCTCATTTTGGTAGATCTTGCCTTTAGCCAGAAGCCAACGCGCCAGGTGCTGGAAGTCCCTATAGTAATCCGAGAAGTGTCCGAGAGTAGTGATACCGGCAGAGAAGGTCTGGTTAATGAGTTGCTCAAGGTCCTGGAGAGTGTAATGGGCAGATTCCTCAGCGCCAGGATATAGACAGAAGACTGCTATCTTCCACTCAGCATAAGTATGGTCGCTAAACTCTGGCAAGCCAAGCCAGGTCTCCGTGGTATCATACGATACATACCGAGCAACATATTCCTTTTTCTGGTTATCGTCATTAACAGTGCAGTCCACTAAGAGATATTCAAGCTTGTGGAAGTACTGGGCAAGCTCTTGAGGGCAACTCTCGTCCCATTTAGGTGCGGTAGAGTCGTTGCGGGGTGGCATATGGCGGGAAAGATGGGCATCACCCATGGCGGTAGGGTTAATGGGTGTCGGTAAGGGCATAGAGGATTGAACTGGGGAATAGGGGTCTGGGGATAACGGCGGTAGCGGTGTGTTGAGGAAGTTGTCGATGTGATGGCCTGGGAAGTTCTCTAGGAGTTCGGTAACATCAAGAAGTTCCCTGGCAGTAGCGAGTTCCTCTTCAAGGTTACAAGGCGGTGTTGTTAAGGGTGTTAACGGCAAAGGAGGGGGAATGTCAAAAGGGATAATGGGGAGCAAAGCTTCGGTAACAAGACGTAAGCGGTTTTTAGCCTGGAGGCGAGTTTCTGGTGGAATTTTGCTATAGAACCCCTTGTGGTGGGCTCCAAAATGATGTGCTGACTTGCCGCCTAGCTGCCGTGCAGGAAACAACCCACAAGACCAGCTAGATAGGGATAGCTAGCAAGTAGTAGCGTTACGTGTGCGTGAGAGGAGTCAAGCAAAGTCCCAGAAACTCAGTGAGGAGTTGTGAGGTCGGAGTCGGTAAGGAAGAGGGAGAGAGTGGTAAGAGATAACGGTGAGACCGCTAGTGTTGCTACCAAATCGCAGCGGGTTGGGAGATCTGCAAAGACCCAAAAGGTTGGTAAGGAATTTAAGAGGAGTTAACAGAAATATACGAGTCGCTAGCTGTAAGCGCTAGTGTTAACAAAGGCGGGATGAGGGCACCCATATGGTGCTTGACAAAGACGAGGCAAGGGCGCCCGTATGGCACGTAACGAAGACGACAAGTGCTAAGTTTAACGATACCGTTAAGCTGAGCACGGAGACTGAAGGAGACTGGACTGGGTAAACCCAAATCAGCCGTTAAGGAAGCGAGAGCGTGAACGAGATCTTAAGTGTAGTCTGAAACGGGGACTAGACTCTGGTACAATTCAATGATGTTTAGCTACTGACAGGGCAGTATTTATAGGTAGGTAAGACGATAAAAGGGGAAACCGGTAAGAGATAGTAAGCATAGTGGTTGCATGTGATAATGCATGTCGGGAGCCGCTATTGAATAGGGAAAAATTGTAAGTAATATGAGAAAATTGTAAGTAGATCAAGAGTGAAAATTGTAAGAGAAAAATGTTAATGAAAATAAGTTTACAATCGTCAGGTCATCAGTAATGCGGTTAAGATTGATCAATGGCCGCCAGTCGGGGGCCGTAGAGCAGGCTGGATTGTCTAAGGTTGGCCAGGTGATTAAGGGAATGGTTGGTAATGGTCGGTGTTGTTAGCAGTTGGTCGGTAGCGGTCATGTGCTGAGGTCACATGCGTGGTTCGACTTGTCGGTGTCGGGCAGCCAGCGCTGACTGGGTCATATCACCGGGGCTTCTCAGGAGCTCCAGTACAGCTACAAGTGGTCCGGGGTGAAGTCCAGATGCTCTGGGGTACAAGTAGTGATGCGTGCGAGGTTGAAAGTGCTCCGGGTAGGGGAGCACAAGTTCAGGGGGTAGGGGGTTCTTAATGGAGGGGGGAACAGGGAACAGGAGGGTAGTATTGATTGGGGGACAGAAGTAGGTTTGGGAGTAGGTAGAGATAGGTATGGGATGGATGGGGGATGGGTTGGTCAAGTAACTGGGGGGCGAGAGGAGATATGGAACAGGAAGTAGAAATAGAGAGGAAGAGATATGGAACAGTAGATAGAGAAATGGAGGAGAGATATGGAACAGAGATACGAGTCACGGAACGGTGATATGAGGCACAGAGATAAGAGACAAGAGACAAGACAAGAGAGAGAGGAGAGAGACACAAAAATAGATTGAGATCGAGACAGAGACAGAGAATACGGAAACTACGGAGAACTATGGTTAATATCAAGACTACCCCACTCATATGCTATCCTATGGTTTATGTACTACCCTTCTGCTAAGTCCCTGGCAAGGTCCTGGCCTGGGACCGTAGCACCTGATTGTCCTCTGGCTAGGTCCTGGGGCAGGCTCTCAGCCCCGGGGTCGTGACAGTTGTCAGGGCGTGCTGGCGCAGATCGTGGCAGTCTTGCGTCGGGTGGTCGGTGGTCATGGTGCGTGGTGGTGGCGCCCGTTGACGCCACAGAAGCAGGTGGCCTGGTGACGTGCTGAGGGTTCATGGGAGGAATGTTGCAGAATGTTATGTGATGGCCGGGATGCCAGGGGTCCAGATGTATCCGGTGACAGGCAAGCCTTGGGGTGACATGTCAGCTGAGATGCTGGGGTTCGGTGATGTCTGGGGGTTTGTCTGGAGATGACCACGGGTGTTGCCAATACAGCATTGTGGGGTTGTTGGTGGCCCCAGAGGTGTGCAGGAGGTGCGGGGGAGGTGTGTGCCGGGGTTGGAGCAGCATATGAGAGTCCAGAGATGGCGGGGTCGTGACATTACCTCCCCTTCAGCGTCGAGACCCTTCGAGATGGGGGCCGTGGTGGCAGTGCCATGGGAATTTGAACCCAAAGCTAGTGCTGACCCAGAAGTTGTCGAATATTGGAGTCGAAGTTGTATGGTGGCCGCCCAGAAGCTGTCCTCAGGATAAAAAGGAGGGCTCACCATGGTTAGTCCCCATTCCTTTCATGCCTTCCTCTGACTCCTCTGCTGGCTCTCCCACTCCCCCATCTTCCAATGACAACCACATCCTGTCCTGGGGGCTATACAAGGCCCGCTGGGCGGCATACAACCAGCTCCGGGATGAGCATAAACTGTTGATCATGCTCTGTCAACATAAGTGTGGTGCCCTTCCAGCATCCAGGGCTAATCTGGGTCCAGAGGTGTCGATGCAAACTCTGGGGGCTGGTCCGTCCAGACAGGTCCACCCCCTGTCCCAAGGGGGTGGCGCCGTGGCTGGTCTCCCAGATCCCTTTGGGTGCCCCTCTTGGCCAGCGGGTACTGCAGGAGGGTGGCGACGCCAGATCAGGTAGCGGGGGCATTGGCCTGGGTTTGAGGTACTCTGACATTGGCATGGTGCCAGGCGCATAGTCCAGTGAGTAGCCCCCATAGTCCGGGAGTCCATAATCTGAGTCTGGGGTTGTTTCTAGTGTGCATTCTGTGCTTGCCGAGGGGAGCCATGCTTGCTTCTGCCCCTGGAGGCGGGGTCGCGGCGGGACTCGTCCATGTGCGAGGCCTGTCGTGCCCATCACAAAAGGTGCTTGGTGTCACAGCTCTGGAAGGCAACATGCGTAGCGGAGGAGCAGGGTTGGGAGGCAGAGTGGGTCCTGGCGCAAATGGCGGTGATCCCCAAGTCTGGGGCGAGGTCCAGGCATGGGTGGGGGGCCCGTTGGGAGTCTGGGGGCAGTGGTGTAGGGTCCGGGGCTGTGGTGAAGGTGGGCCCGCCACAAGGAGCACAGAGGGTGTTGGGGGTGGGTTTGGGCAAGAGGCGGGCGTCCTCCCTGGCAGGTCAGCTCCCCAAGCGTTTGCGTAGGTCTCCTTCCCTTGAGGCCGGCCCCCCAGGGGAGCATGTGTATTCCCCTCTAACTGGGAGGCTCATGGGCCCTGCATCCTTGGCAACAGTCCCCGGGGTTTTGGTGGCAGAGGAGGCGGCACATTGGTGGGCAGAGGCTCTGATGGGGGAGGTTGCATGGAGGGATGCAGAGTTGCTGGAGGTCCAGAGGTAGCGGGACATGGCAAGACAGGAGGGGGTGCAGGAGGTCCAGGCAGAGTTGCAGGGGTTGCAAAAAGAGCGGGATGCAGTGAGGCAGGAGTTAGAGGCGGCTATGGGGGTGGTGAATAGCTGGGCAGTGGACCTCCAGGCACACATCCAGCAACTCGAGGACACCACGGTAGCCTCCCGGGCATGCCCGGCGATCCTGTTGTTCCAATCCAAGGTGCTGGAGAGGTGGGTCGCAGAGGTGGGCACTCTTCAGATTGAGAGGGCAGCGGTGGTCCGGAGGCAGGATTGGGCTCTGCAGGAAGTGGCTGTGGGGTGGGGTGAGGCCATGCATGAGTGTTCCCTGTCCGGACCTTTTTGTGACTAACTCAGGCTGTTTAGGTTGAGTGCAGGAGCACCGGCTCCTGCTGGATGCGTCTTTGACAGCCTCTGCGTCCCTGCAAGAGGGCCTGTCCCACCTGCACCAGGCGTCGCCACCAGAGGTCGAGCATGGCATGGCGCAGCTGGATTGGGTGTTGGCAGGGCATCATCGGCGGAATGCGGTGGCTCCAGGAACTTGGCTGATGTTGTGGTGGATGCTGGCGAGCCCCTGCCCCGACAAGAGGATCATCTGGCAACAGTGGCGGCACAACTGGAGGCAGCAATGTT
>QGOB01000079.1:0-26204 GCA_003313055.1 Termitomyces sp. MG145
AAAAGAAATTGTTTTCCTCAAAGAAAAGCATTGAAATTGTTTAACTTTTTCTTTTTTGTTTCTCAAAATACATTTTATGTAATACATGAGAAAAATTAATTAGAAATTATTTGACATCTTTCTAATGGGTTTTTCTTCCCAAAAAATCTCCCAATTCCTGCAGTGAAATACCTTTTATCTACTGTTTTTGATGCACCCTTACAGTTTTCAGCATTCTTTAAAGTGTATATTAGGATACTTGTCATTTATGTCTGGAAGTTATTACTCAATAGTTGTCTTGGTAGAATGGCATATATTGCTTAAGATGAGGGACCTTACTTTTATAAGAGGCTCCAGCTTATTCATCTTGAGCTGCTTCTAGGCCTTTCATATCTTTGTTCAAGATGTCAAAGATGAAAAAGATGCATCAGACATTTTCCTGATGTTTCCTTCAATACTCTGGATGTTATCTTGCTAAAGAAAAAACATTGATCACACAAAGCCAGTGGCCCCTACACAATCACAGCCTCTATAGGTGGAACTGAAGGGTCGGTGTCATTAGGGGTTGGTCGGTAGCAGTCACATGCATGTGTCACGGTCGGGCAGCCAGTGCTGACTGGATTGTATCAGCGAGCCCAACCCAATGCTCCCTCCATGTCAACGCTAACCTCCCCTTTGTGGCCACCAAATCCCCACTTGTCCAGTGGCTCATCAGGGGCATCAAGCATTACTATGGCAAGCGGGACTGGCACCCAGTCCAACCAGTCACCCTTCCCATCCTCATGCAGCTCAGACCTGGGGTCATCACAGGCCACACAGCCATCTATGCAGCATGCTGCCTGGCATACTCTGGCCTCCTCCACAGCGGCGAGTTCACGGTTGGCAAAGGGAGCAAGTTCAACGCCAGCCTCAACCTTACATGCAATTCCATCCAGTTTCTCCCCGATTTCCAAAATGCCACCTATGCCCGACTTTCCCTGCCAGCCTCTAATACTGACCCCTTCAGGAAAGGGGTCACCATCACCATCGCTGCCCTGCCAGGCCATCCGACCTGCCCCATCACCACGCTCAAAGCCCTCTTCACTGAACTCCCTCGCAATGGACATGCCCCCTTATTTGAGCAGCCTGATAGAAGGGCTCTCTCCTACCCCTTCTTTGTCAGCACCATCCGCGATGCCCTCTCAAAAGCCGGTATCAACCCCCACCTTTATGCCGGACACAGCTTCAGATGGGGAGCGGCATCAGCCGCAGCTGCAGCAGGATACGAAATACAGCTGCTAGGCCGCTGGCGCAGTGACTCCTGCAAGTTGTACATCGAAAATGATCCAGGCAAGAATCCTCCATCTCTCCTATCTCCTACACATGGCCTCAACTCACCTCGCCCCTTTCGAACCTCCGGCTCTATGGGGCTACACTGCTCTCACTTGAGCTTTCGGCCCCCTCTTTCGGGAGGGGAATCCGGAGCCCGAGAATTCTTAGGACTCATCTCTCAACCCATTCGTCAATCATCAACCTTCCTCCAAACTAGCTACGGATTAAGGGTAGGCTATTCCTGAGATCACCTGACCATGCGTCCTTGACCATGCGTCCTTGACCGCGTCCATCCCTGACGGTTAAACATGTCATACCGAAGTCGTAGGGCGGCAAGGCATGTCGCACAGCCCGCTATTCAGCTAGACAGAAAACTTCAAGTGTATTTGGTAGTTTGGAGTTCCTGTACTATTGAGATTGTTTGCCACACATATTTACACCTCGACCCCAACAAGCGTCACTTGGACGCCCAGAATTTCCGTAGACATGTATTGAATAAGGATGAGTTTATATATGGCTAAATCAAGACCCGTGATACACGTTTTCTCGTGAGCCACAGGCCTCCTGAAGGCGTGTTTCGGCTCTAGCTGGGCTAGCTTGCTGTCACCAGCAAAATACAGTAAACTAGGGTCTAACGTCTCTCTTATCCTGAAACCATAATGAAATTAGTCATCACCTATCGCGTCCGAGTCGTCCATGCAAGTCCCATCCCAAACAACTTCCTGAATCAACTTTCGTAAAGAAGCGAGATCATTCTCATCACAGCCTTCACACTCTTCCATCCGAAGAAAATGAAGACGTTGACCGGAATCGTGGCGACGCCTCAAGCAACGTTCTAACAATTTGATGACAGGAATGTTTTCCTCGTTGACGGTATCCTCCATAGACCAATAAAAAATTGTGAGTGCTCGAAGAGCTACAAAGGTCGGAAGAGGTGAAGTGTCAGATTCCGGCACATAAACATTTTCACGTAGAAGTACAGCAAGCAAGGAACGCTCATTTGAATGCACTCGAAGAGCGCCAATGTTCGGAAGATCACCAAGCAGCGCCCACACATCCCTATTCAGAAGGACATCGATATAGAGTGATTGAAGCTGCTCCAAGCGAAGCAATCGGAAAAATGGTTCTCCGATTCCAATAGTAATATTTTTAACATCAATTCTAGCCTCGAATGCAATGTTTGTGTCCCCCGACTTCCAGCACAAAATTTTGTCGGAGATTACTCGGAGCTTCCAAATTGATCCCGTAACACCATTGTCAATCCTCTGAGCCAGAGATTTCAGGGAAAAAGCTGAGAGCTCTTCTAAGGGTTCGAGGGAAAGGATAATTTTCTTGGCGTTACGCGAAAAAATGATGTGATCCATAAGAGAAGCACAGGAGAAGGGATTACCTCCAATAATGATACGTTCGAGGCGTTGTAAGTTAAGTGGAGCGTTATCCTGCACCAAGGCCGCGTCACCAAGGTCAGAGGAGTTTTCAATGTCTGTACGGAGATTCTCAAGAAGAGGTGTTTGCGAAAGTACAGCCAACAGTTGGTCCACGGTTGGATTCATTTTCTTTGACGGACCAATAATTTCGAGAGTACGAAGATTCCTGACACCCATGAAGTCGGGATTCCATATCATGGCACACCCTTCCAATCTGAGATGCTGCAATGATAAAGACGTTGAAAGAAGCCCTTGTGGAAGCACGTTCTTGTCGGACTTCGGCACGAAACCCACTTCGAGTCGCTCCAAAGTGGGCATAGGCTGATCCAATAACGCAAAAAATTCAATGGCATCATGTCCCCTAATCGCATCATAATCAGAATGCAAGAACAGGGTGAGGTTTTTTATCCTTGAGTGGTGAGAATGGAATACGTCCTTCAAAGCCGCGTACGAAAGTAGAAATTGTTCTACTTGTCGGCGAAGTTGATATGATTCACGATAATTGATCGTTAAAGGCACCACCTTGGAACGTTGAAACATTTCCATTGCCCATCGTGGACAAGTCGTCGTGAGTATGTTTGACCACAAATCGGGAGTGCCCAACGCCACCCCACGCCAGTAAGAGCACACATGAGACACAATTCCAATCCAATCCAAATATCTTCCGGGAGAAAGGCTGTATTGTACTTCACGGAAAACCTTGGCCAAGATTTCAGGAGGAATTCGGTGTGCAATAGTGAGTGCATTGAGGCGTCCTTTGTAGTAACACAGAATCCTTTCATAGTCCCGGATCTTTTCTCTGATATACGTATCGGCCGCGTCTTTAGCCACACTTGTCGCAAATGGGCCCTCAGCATCGATATCCAAAAAGGAAACCCCTATCAAGGTGTCATGTCGAAGTCTTTGGAGTTGTCGGTGAGTGTAAACGAAGCTTACCTTCATTAGGCCGCATCTTCCACCTCGGCAGAATACGCAGTTGGGTTACAACGGTCAAGTTATGAGCTTGAACTGAAATTTCCTAAACATTAATCATGACAAAGCTGACAGGCCACTGATGCTGTGAGGACAGCGTGTAAGTCACGGCGTCGTCACACGGGATGATAATAGAGTCTTAGCACAATCGACAGAACTAGGTGGTAAGAGCTAGCTACCGACAAAGACTAGGTAGCTTTTCATACTGTACGGCTATAACAACTGCCGGTTTCGGGTAATGGAGGAAGGCAGAATATCACGAGGTAAAGAATGAGTTTAACCGTCGTTACAGGATGCGGCCCGTACCAAGTTCTTCGAAACTTTATTACCGTCGATGTGTTGCTGGCAAGTCATTGACGCTAACTATGGCCCGGGCATGGTCATATCTGCTATGATGCTCTTCTCTTCAATCCTCTTGATGGATCTTTGGTGACTCACCACTGACTTGTATATCATTCCATCACCCTATGTCCCTCAGCATTCGAGCTCTGATAAGGCATCACTTCGAACTACCGCCTACCGCACTCTCGTCTACTCTGTGGATATGTCTTCTAATACTCGAAGCTTAATTGACATAGCCATGAACCTAAATATTGTCGTTCTCTACTGGATGCATGTGGAAGACAAGTTGAATACTTGTGAGGAAGTAACATATAAGCAACATCAAAATCATCGTAAGTTCTGTTACCACACGACACATCTCTTTACAGTCCCTCATGAAAGCTCAGCCTATGCACGAGCTCCTATAAGAAATAAGACATCGAAGAGTCAGGTCGAACGAATCTTTTCTGGTTCACCGTTCATTGACCTTCGGTACTTGTGATAAAGGTCGGCACAGCCATTGATCCTTATCAAATTCTCTCGGAACTTCACCGATGTGTTTTTATGTTACTATATTGTGATCTACTTACGCTGACTTGTAGCTATGGTCGCATTTGCAATGGTGTTCCAAACCTCTTAATGGACTCAAACGTGCTCCGAATAGACATAAAAAGAGAAAGCGACTTCTGTGTACGATGTGAGGGCGAGGCGAGTTGCTGAACGTGAATGTGGCCAGTGTCGATAGGAAATTCCGAAATCGCCGAGTCAGGTGGACGCGCCGATCAGGCATTTTCCACGTGCTTGTGATTGGCGCCCCCGCATGAAGACCGTACGCTCAAACATACAGCCTTCACAACCAAAAGACGCGGTTGCCAAGCTCAGTGACTAGAGGAAGCGATATTCTACCCAACCACAGCCACATAATGTGCGATATATCCAAGGTCAGCATGGCTCTACACTATCAACACTTTTTTCGTTGTCACCTGTGCTCGACCCACTCCAACAATGGGAAGTGTATGATTTTGTATACAGCATCCCAAGTGGCCGCGTAACGATATACAAGGACGTGTGTGCCCGTTCTGATCAGTCTTGTACTACACATAATCCCAACAAATGAATTATTCTGACGTCCCGTAGGTGGAGTTGCGCTGAGACAGATTTCTTTCGCACCATATGCTCCTTGTCACCGTGTCATTGCCTCAAACCTTTTCATTGGCGGATTCATGGGTGAATTGGGACCCAGACACAAAACTGAATCTCACTGCAGCGAAAAACGCGACCTTTTGACTAGGGAAGATGTCACTTGTACAGAAACGGGCCACTTGGTGCAGATGCCGTTCAATGGAGTGGTTCTTGAAAAGTCTTCACTATACATATTTCTCCCTTCCGCACCAATCTCACTGAATCAAACCACTAGTAGTTTGAAATTTCGTTTTGCTAAATATCACATAAAATCTAACGTTGTGATACCGATAGGTTAGTAGAGCGAGGTCAGGCTTCTCTACACTAGGATTTCTCCTTACCACTGTGGTGGAGATTAACACGGCGAAAGATGCCGATATCGAGGAATTTTCCGCATTTTTTGCAATGAATTCTCTCCCGATCCTGATTTCTAAAAGACCGCTCATTGTGTTGTTGTTGGATCAAATCAAAAAGTGGGTATGAACCTACTTATTATGTATGGCGTGGTGATCAAAAGCGAACACAATGTGAGTTTTCCAGTCGCTCCATAGTATTGTGCGTTTACCATCATAGAATTCCTATCTTGTGACAGTCTTCCTTCTTGAGGCAATGTACATACGCATTCATATTTCCATTTACGAATAAATATTCATCTGACTGCAGACTTGATTCTCTCAACACATGATCATTGATCTTTCGTTCGAGCTGTTTTCCATACGAGGAGGTATTCGTGTAGATCCTGAAAAACGAAATTAGCACGGTGTGAAGCGAGCATGAGCTGAATTACCGGTACCGTGACCGTGCTCTTCTGGTGGTGAGGAAGTAGTGAGGTTGGAGCGGATTCCGCCGTGCTCCTCCGGTGGGATGCACTCTCGTATTCCTTGAAACAGTTTGCGAACCTTGGCACGAGAGTTCAATCTAGATCATGCTTAGATGAGCTATGACTTGCACAAGGACCCTGAAAACAGAGTTTTGCATACATGCCCTACACATGATCGTAAACTTTAGTATCAAGTGAGCTTAAATAACAGGGTTTACCAGCATAGAATTGGCATCGACTAGGGTTATTCAACAATTTAACAAAGGATCAAAGTGTCCGACAAGTGGTCAATACAAACATTTTCCGTTCACCACAAAAAAGACTGCGAAGATACCGCACGTCAATGCAAAGGTAAGAGGGTCATTTTATTTAAGGACGCACAAACGTAAAGTATGCTTGTTGAAGGTGTTAAATAGTACTAGATGAGAAATTCATTAATCATTGATTGACAGACTGGATCGGTACTGGCACTTAGCACAAGAAGTGCACATGCTGCAGTTGCGCTTGTCAGAAGCCCAGTGCTGATACTATTAGCTGCAATTTCAACAACAATACAAAAACACCGGGCCAAGAGAACTTTCCTGAATGTAACCAGACGGTTGATTACATTTTCAGATCTAGTAGTGAAAGAGAGATTGTTATGCTTGCAGGTGCGTCGGGCAATGATTGGGTTTACCTCAAGAAGCCAGTACGCATCCTGTTCAGGAAGTAGACAAGTGATATGCTTATGGCCATGTCACAGGTGATTGACAGCACCAGGCTGGCCGAGAGTGTTTTCTATCATCAGTCAGTCACATCGTCTTATTATATATTCAACTTGGCCCTACCCTGACTAGTGGTCCTTTACTAGCGACCGTGTCGGAGGAGCTGTACCTGTTGAGAACATTGAGAGGCACCCGACAATGATGGTGATAAAACACAAACTGGATAACATTGACTACTAAAGGATGGATGAACCAGCATGTGTCAAGTTATAGAAGACAGATAGGTTCAGGTAAATAAAATATTGTCCTTACTCAATATAGTACCTACAAAAAGGTTAGTGTCCAATGAACAAGGACAGTCAAACAGATGTCAGCCTACAAAACTCTGCAATGGATGTCACAAGCTGAGAAAAAATGATGTAGGGCTTTTTGAGAGAGCCCAACGGAAAAAAATGGTGCATACAATGAACATAACGATGGGTTTTTGACAGGGATGTCTCCTGCTGACTAGAAAGAAGAACAATGCAAGACGTCAGACCTCGGGAAAAATGAGTTTGCTCACGCCAATATATTCTCCATGCATAGAAACTGGGAAACTTGTGAGATTGACTCAGATGGCATGATCGGAGATTTATATGCACAATTGAACCACGATAGCCACGACGATCTAGTTTGATTGTTCATGAATAAAGCACCGACAGCTTGGATCTTTGGAAGAAAATACCGTTACTATTATAAAAACCTGCAGCACGCTCCACGCATGAATCTTCAACACTTCTAATTAAGTGAACTATAAGTACTCCACTTATTCTGCAATATTGATTAGGGTCTATCTCATGAAATGCAGTCGAGAGCATAACACTCACATCTGAACCATGGCTATTGCTGATAACACCATGGGTGTCTTGGTTACAATATATAAATAGTACGATGCGGTCGCTAGAAGCGCCACCTGTGTAGCTTCGAGGATACTAAGTAATACAAACAAGAAAAAATCACATCAAATCCATTGCGCAACCACAGATATGTTGGAAACTTAGCTCACAAGAGTAGTGCAACCTGAAAACGCCAAATGCTCATTGATAAGTCTTATATGATCCACCGGATGAGCATAGCTCACTATGATTTTCAGAAACATGGGGTCATCTGGATATGCGCGAAAGTAAAATGTCATTTGTGAGCACGTAAGGCCAAAAAGTCTGTTATATAGTGAGGCAAGGCATGAATTCAAAAGAAGAGCTCTATACCCAGAGCAGGCCATACAACCTGAAAGACGAGAATCAGAAAGCTTGGACCCATACATTGAAAGTGACATGCCTACGAGGAATGGTGCATCCATGACTCCTGCCACGTTGGACATCACTGTGTGAGGAAAAGTTACAGCCTGGTGAGATAGAAGACTAGGTCCTTTTAAGTCAACATTTTAAAAAAGCTATGATGTCGCACCGGGAAACCGTGACAAACGCAGTGCCATCAACAGGTTGATCCGATCCATGACTGAGACATGAAAAAACGGATGTCAAGACTATCTCTCGTACCGTAAATCTGAGGATTTGATGGCATCGAGTATGATCAATCGACCGCCCCCTCATGAATAAATTATGGCATCACAAATCCCGCCGCACACTTGATTATAATGTATGTCCCGCCATATCCCATCACCGGCTACTACTTTCATTGCTTCTCACCGTTCACCGCGTTGGTCTATGAGTCCTACAGCTTATGACTTCTTTCCAATCCTCTATCCCAACTGAAAGATCATCCCGGATCTTTTGTGCTTTAAAAGCCAAGAATGTGGGAAATAATCAAGCATCAAGTAGATCTTCTCAAGATCTTCTAGCTTCCTGACGTTGTTCATCATTTATGATATCAAATGATGTCATAAGTCCTTAGTATTCTTTGGCCGGCAAACCCATTGAGGCTTGATTATTTCAATATATCAGTACTAATGATGTGAAAACAATGACAGAAAAGGATTTGATCGGAACGTCCTATGTGAGATGCCAACCGGACAATTAAAACTTAAAGCACTATCAACTTCGTCGCCCATTGCTCCCTCCATCACTATCCGGCCTCCTCGTTTACTTGTCCAGTTACGTTGCCACGACTCCTTCCGTTGTCTCATTGTCTACTGCACAAACACATATATGTCGACATACCTTACCGCACCCTCGGTCAATCATACATTGAGCTGAGGGTGAGCAATTTACTGTACAGGTTCTCGAACTTACATATTGACAGAACTTCCACATCTAAACTTGAACAATCTGTCAGGTATGGGTAGTCAGTCAATCATACATTGAGCTGAGGACTTTACACAATCTGTCACCTATAAAACGTTAGAATTCTAGCACTAATAAAGGAGGAAGGAGCAATGTCCCTGACAGAATAAGTCTTCTTTGTCGCCTAAGTGTTGTAAAGCCGCTGAGATATTGCGTGCAGGATTTGGCTTAGTGGAATGTTTCCCAACGTAAAGCAAACCCGACCCATCCGGTCAGTGAATGCCCACCTCTGTCCTGGATACGTCAGGGTCGGCAACCGCGCGCGTTCGTGATGTTTTTCCCAACCCATGTCGAATTTGGGCTCAAAGGCATCATGCCAGGATATTGTCACTGATGGGGGTCGATCCGCCGCCTTTCTGGGTCGGTCGGGTTGCTTGTTGAAGAAAACGCCATCTGACCTCATCGTATCATCATCACATTATCATTTATTCACATAAGTTCTGTTTTCATATCTCAACATTTATTCAGTATGAAACAGGGTTTCACTTACCCCTTAGCTATATATTGCCATTAATATCCTGGAGTTTAAATCATTCTTTAATTTGTAAACTCCAGACTTGTAACTTGACTCACCTATTGCAATTACATATAATCTGTGCGTTATGCTTTGTCAGGTTATGGGCCCCGATGTCGGCGAAACAACTTTGTTTACCTTGTAGTTTCCAAAGTTCAATGGCATGAACTATCATGTATGGTCAGACACCATGAAAGCTGCATTTCAAGGCAAAACCCTGTGGGGCACAGTGTCTGGCTGTGAGTTATGCCCTCCCAAACCTCCCAGCAAATTCCCTGATTTTGTAAAGACTACTTGTCCTAGTCAAAACACACCTTTGTTTACTGTTTGGAAAGAGGGTCAAGAGCTCCTTGACCTGACAATTGGAGGAATATCAAACCTGGGAGCAAGCTTGTGAAAAGTACAAGCGATGGCTCAATAGAGACAATGCAGATCCAAGTCTAATACACAATGTAATTGAATATATGCAGCATAACTCTATCATTGGTCTGACAAACTCTATCATTGGTCTGACAAACTCTATCATTGGTCTGACAAACTCTATCATTGGTCTGACAAACTCTGTCAAAGACTGAGAACATTTTCACAAAACTTTGGTGGAGCAACAAAGCAGTGTTAACATCTATTACTGTCATCAGCAACTTTATGCAAAAAAAATGGGATGGACATACCTCTATGTCTTACCATATTGGTTTATATGCTGTCAGCTCATCAAATCCAATCATCAAATTGATAATATCACAATCATTAAAGCCATCCTTCTTTTGTTGCCTTGCTTGCTTACCTGGGAAGTGGTCAAGCAGAATTTACTTCATTCAGGTAGTTCACTTACATTGGACGACATTACCATCCAATCAAGCTATTGCTTGTCTACAAGATAATTCTACCTTGAAAACATTAGCTTTTGTGTTGAAAAAGGATAACTCTTCCAGTGGGAGCAGAGATATTTCAAGAACAACCAACAATAAAGATAAGCAAGAACCTAAGTCCTAATGATACTTGCCATAATTGCAGCAAAAAAGACCATTGGAGTCCTAGACTAAAAAGTCCAAGGCTGTTGGAAATGCCAGTATTACAATCACAGAAGCAAAAAATTGCATTTGCAAAGTTGGGAAAATGCTGATGGCAAATTCTGAAGGTATACCCTCAGATTTGTGCATCTTTCCAAATGATTGTTGATCAATCCTATTTTTGCTGCTGTCATAAAGTCACCAGGAAATATGTATTGTGGGTGGATTGAACAGGGTCTCTGTATCTGGTATTGATTTCATTCAATTCAGGACAAATGTACCTGATGGAGCCAATGACATACTCTTACACAATGTCCTACATATTCCTAATCTGGGGGCAAACTGAACAGTTTGGCTCTTATAACATGCTAGAGCTACTATCAAGGGACTTGCCTTTGAGATTTGTCTAGCCTGGGAAGGACAAGACTTTCTCCAAGCCAACTTAATTGGTTCACATAAAACCCTTTACTGAATCAAGTGCATGACAATGGGATACATTAATGATGAGGTAGCATTTGTTGCCTGTGAATCCACCATGCATCTATGGCATTATCAATTTGGCCATATTAGTCCTTGCACTATAAAAATCATGCTGGATCAAGATCTTGTTACAGGACTTGAAAATAAAGTCACCTCATAAATTTGATTGCTTGTGAAGCAGTTGTGCACAAGGAAAATCCACATGTGCTCCACTTCCTGAGGCTACCAATACCAAGTATGACAAAAATGAATTACTTGTTATTGATTTGATAGGACCAATGCCTGTTCCAACTTGGGATGAATATTATTATGCATTGGTTGTTGTCAAAGTCAGTCAATGTTATCCTAAGGCATAACTTTTGAAATACAAAAAATATGCTGGAGATGCAGTCTATAAAATTGTCACACAATTTAGATGCCAAGGTGGTCAATTTTGTAAGAATGATATGGACCAATAATGTGAATGAATTTGTCAATAAATCAATAGAAAGATTCTGCTCACTAAATGGCATCAAATATAAAACTACCAGTCCTTATAACCCACAACAGAATGGCATTGCTGAGTGCACAGTCACTATCAAAAGCTCAAATCACAAGCAGTACATGTAAGGATGTTGGGCTGGTGGGCAGATGAGATGAAAGGATACAGACTCAAGGATCTCAAAAATAGAAAATCCATTGCATCAAGAGATGTCCAATTCTATGAGAACATGAGAACAATACCCCTAGCAAGTTGGTACAAATTGGATTGACTGAATCTGCATCCAAATAAATAGACAATTTTATTGATACTGCCATTTATCTGGATTTATCTGGATTTGGACTCACCTCAAAAGGTATCTATTGCCTCAGACTCTGAAAATAAAATAGCTACCTCTTTGCTCTAATTGGACACCTCTCAAGAATCATCTGTTGAAAGTTCATTTATTGAAGATATTCAATATTCCCCACCCTCATGTTTGATAACTCCAACCCAAGCTATACCTCATATTGAAATACCAGGAGATACCTTGTAAATCCAAGAAATGAAAGGATCTATCTTTACATGACCATTTCACTTGAAATTGCTGTATTCCTGAAAGATATCATCAAGATTATGAACCCTCTGATTTGGTACATCATGTACCCTTTACAACTGTTGATAGACTTTTTATGCACAACACTCTGAATACACCACATGCTGAGGACTGGGAAAAAGCTATTCACATGGAATATAATCAACTTGTCAACAATAAGTTATTTGAGGAAGTTGACAAATCATCTGAGAGGAAGAAAGCAGTTGGGAGGAAAGTAGTGCTGAAAGAAAAGTTAGACAAGTATGGAACCATTCAAAGGAAAAAATCTTGTTGGTTTCTCAAGGATTCTTGTGGATTGCTGGCATTGTTTACAATGAAATATTCTCTTCTGAGTGGCAAAATTCAACACCCTTCATATCTTTCTCATATTTACTGCATTAGACATCCTACATTGATTCTATTCTCAATTATTTTCAAGCATCTTCTTGTGCTCCTATTTCTGCTTCCATAATTACAAATCACAACCCAATTTCCATATCAACACCTAATTCACAAGACAAGAAAGATGCTTACCAACATTATGATAAAGATATCAATTATTTATCTCTTGTCAGGTCTTTGCTTTGGACTACTCAGACTAGACCAGATATACAGTTTGCTGTTGTACTCACTGCTCAATTTGCTAGGAATCCCTCCATTGCACACTTAGTCACCTGTAAACAATTTTTTTGCTACTTGAAAGGGACCAGAAAATTCTTTCTAAACTTAAGGGACTAGTTGACAATAAAGTTAGACTAATGGAATGGAGTGACACTAACTAGGCAGAAGATGTTTGAGATAGGAAATCCATCAGAGGAATACTACATGTGAAGCAATATAGTTACAAACCTTGTTATCTGCTTTAGATTTTCCTCAAGTCAAGGCAACCATCATCCACTTGGATAGTGCCAGTAGTATTGCCCTTTCAAATAATCCAGTATCACACTCTTGCACAAAGCATATCAACATCTGTTACCACTTGATATGAGACCAAATTGAATGAGGGAATGTCAAATTACAATATATTTTTACCAAGGACATGATAGCAAACATTCTAACAAAGCTTTGCCTTGCAATGCCTTTGAGAAATGTTAGAATAAACTTGTGATTACAAATATTTGGTTGCTGTTGAGTGGGAGTGTTGAAGAAACACCATCTGACCAGAATCTGTACATTATACTTTGTAATTGCTTTATGGGCAGCTCTATTTGCAGCTATGGCAAAAAGTGGCCCCTGCACAGAAAAGCAAAGATGCTGTGCCTGTGCATAAGTTGTGAGAGGCCACTAAAATAACTTACATAGGAAGGCAAATAAATTTCTATCAATGATTATTAGTACTTTATCCTGTAGCAGTCACCAGTGTTTTCCTAGCTCTTGCCAAATCCTATGTGAATATAACTTTGCAATTTGACTCTTACTGTCTGCTTAAAATGCATCAATTACAACAATATCTTTTATTGCAGTCCACATGCAACTGCTATGCCTACTATCTCTTACAAGTTTCCCCTTTTGCTACCTTACATACCTATAAATACTGCCCTGTCAGTAGCTAATCATCATCAAATTGTACCAGAGTCCAGTCCTTGCTTCAGACTATGCTTCAGATCTCTTCTTGCTCTTGCTTTGCTACTGGCTGATTTGGGTTTACCCAGTCCAGTCACCTATTGCTCATCTCTAAGTTTAACAGTATCATTAAGCTTAACACTTGTTGCCTTTGTTAAGCACCATAGCCTTCATTAAGCACCATACAAGTGCCCTAGTCAAGTCTTTGTTAATGCTAGCATCTGTGGCTAGTGACTCATATGTTCCCATTAACTTCACCTTTACCACTTAATGACCTTCCAGGTCTTAACTCATAGATCTGTTACTTCTTACCGTTTGTGCCACAACCCCACCAACTCCGGACCCTCATACGCTGCTCTGACCTTGGCACACACCTCCCCCCCACCTCCCACACACCTCCCCCCCACCTCCCACACACATCTGGGGCCACCAATGACCTCACAATGCTGCACTGGCAACACCCTTGGCCATCTCCAGACAGACCCCCGGGCATCACCAAACCCCGGCATCTTGGCTGACACATCACCCTGAGGCTTCCCTGTTATTGGATTTATCAAAACCCCCAGCATCCTGGCCATCATGTAACATCCCTCCTGCAAACTGTTGGCATGTCACCAGGCTCCACATCTGCTCCTGTGGCATTGACAGTGCCACTATTGCGCACCATGACCGCCAACCTGCCCTATGCAAGGTAGCTGCGGCCCGCGCCAGCACACCCCAACAGACGCCACAACCCTGGGACTTAGCTGGAGGATAATCAGATGTCACAATCCCAGGCTGTGTAAGGGGACATCCCTTCCTGAGCCATTCCCTCTTCTCTCCTTTCTCCTGTTTCCTTTCCTTTTCCCTCTTCCTTTTCTCTTCTTCTCCCCTTTAGATATTCTCTGTACATATTGTGTCTGCATTTCTGATCACCTGACATTGTTCTAAAGGTCATCTGATCTTTTCCTGGTCATCTGACCCTTTTCTGACCACCTGACTTGCCAGAGTCACCTGATGGACATTACCAATCTATTCTCTGGCAATGTCCGAGTTTTTCATCTTTTATTCCCACACTCCTTTTTCAGTGGCTTATGTGTACTATACAGTTGATTCCCATGCTTCTGGGGCCCCAGAAGTGTCCACATCCTGGCATAGGGACTCCTCAGACTTATTCTCTTTGGATATCCCTCTGTCAGGTGAGTAGCTAGCCCTGTACACTGTAGCCACTTGCTAATACATCTTTGGATATCCCTCTGCCAGTTGTGTGAGTTCCACAGCTCTCTGAGGTTGCCCTTACAGCAGAATAAGTCTCTCTTCACTGGTCTGGGTTCACCGAAGCAGTTGTGCTCCCCTGTCTGCCTCTTTTCTGCCTCCAGGGCCCCACTCCTGCCTGCTAGCTCCTCCACCAGTCCTTTTTTTGGTCCCCTCTCTACCATGCCTGCCACCTCAGCCTCAGACCTTCCTCCTGCCCCAGGCACCCCTGTCCCTGCTCAGGATGATGCCTATGCTTGGTTACAGGCTGTAGAACAGGGCCTTTCCACCTCCAACACCATCCAACTTGCTCTCTCTCACCAGCTCTCTACCATGCAGGCTCAGCTTGAAGAACTCCTTTCCTCCATGCGCTCCACTTCACTAGGGGTCACCCCTAGCCCTGCTGTCATCTCCAACGCCCCCCTATTGCTGACTCCAGACCATCCCCCTGCTGGAGTCCTCCCCGCAGCGGCCATCACCCCGCTGCCCCCTGTTGCGACGACAATTGTCTCCAAGCCCTCGTCCGCAATCAAGGCTGCCCCTCCTCCCTCTTTCAATGGAGACCAAGCTCAAGGACGTCAATTTCTGACTGCCTGCAAGCTGTATATTAGCTTGCACGCCTCCTCCTTCAGCGATCCAATGCAGACAATCAAGTGGGCATTATCCTATATGAATGCTGGGCCCACAGCCAATTTGGTGCAGGAGATTTTGGAGGACAATGCAAACATGTTTCCAGACTGGGCTGCGTTTGAGTCTTGGTTCCTCTCTGAGTTCACGCACCCCAACAAGGCACAATGCACCACCCTCACGCTAGAGGGCACCTCTTATCACCAGCAGGGCCATACCCTTGACACCTATATCAACGGGTTCAAGCAGCTGGTTTGTTGTTTGGGGTTTCTCAGGTCTGCACAGCTAGTTCTCTGTTTCTAGCATGGGCTTGAACCATCGATCCATAAACGGATTGATGGCATGGTAGATGGATGCCCTGGGGATGAGGACATAGAGGGCTGGATTGCAATGGCGTATCTGGTGGATCAAAATGCCCATGCTGACTGACAGTTTGAGACATTCCATGCCTTTTGGTCATGCCCCCAAGTGCTGCCCCCTTTTCCTGCTAAACCTCCAGCTTGCTGGGCACCAGCCCCACTCCTGGTCCTCGCAGCCGCCTCTGCCATGCAAGGCCCGGCACCCTGGGCCCCTGCAGCAACACCACCAGCGAAGATCTCCATGGGAGTGCCTATGGACATTGATGCTGCTAGAAGGAAGGGAGGAGTCCCTCCTTCTGTGTGCTGCCGTTGCGGGAAGCCTGGGCACTGGGCTTGCAGCTGTCTGGAAGGGCTTGATGTGTGCTATCTGTCAGCCAACAAATGGGATGCACTCATTATGAAGCTCCTGGCTGCAAAGGATGCTGCAGGCATACCTTTCCCCGAGGTGATGGATAAGATGTCAGAGAATGGAGAGGATGACGTGCCGGAGGATTTTTAGCATCACAGTGGATGGACCATACGCCTCCACTGCCTAGCTCTAACTGCTTTGCATGTTTTTCTGTAGAATATTTTAATACAGTTCCTTCTCTTGATTCTTCTACATGCAAACCGGTTGAGACCTCTGCAGCTGTACTACTCCCTCTTCCTCCCACACCAGCCAAAGCTCACCCTCCTCCCTGAGTGCGCCTTCCCAGCTGGGAATGCCATCTCCCATGCAAGTACACAGTGGCTTCCATCACATCATCTACCTCTCTCTTTCTGAAGGTAGAGATAGAGACTACAGATACGCAGCGTACACAGCGAGTCCAGGCTCTTCTGGATAGTGGGGCCACTGGACTCTTCATGGACGTCGCGTTTGTTGAGAGGCATCAGCTGACCACTCAACCATTGACCCGACCCATTCCAGTATACAACATTGACGGTACCCTCAATGAATCTGGCTCTATCTGGTGTGTGACAGAGTGTATCCTCTGCTATTGCAATCATGCAGAACAGGCAGTGTTTGCCATCACTAGTCTAGGGAAGCAGGATATCATCCTAGGCTACACCTGGCTGCACCTGCATAACCTGGATATTGACTGGTCTACTGGGGAAGTCAAAATGAGTCAATGTCCACGTCAATGCTCTACCTGTGCGGAGGAAGCCTGATCGGAATGTCATGCGCATGCCCAAGAGCGAGCCTCAGTCCAAGCCTGCCGATGGGGTCCTCTGCCCTACCCTGACCTAGACCTGTTGGACCCCCTCCCTTAGCATTCTCTTGTAAGGAGGCCCCTCACAAGGATGCTTGTAGGGATAGAGGAGATCCCAAACTGGAACAGGCTGGCAGTAGCAGCCTACCAGGAACCCCAGAGCCTGACACTCCTAACAAAGTCATTGAGAAGAGTGACTGGATCCTCACCGCCTTTCCACTTCAGTCATTGGACGTTGTGGAGGTCCGTGCCAGTCACACCATGTTGCAGCGTCTGGCAGAGGCCTTCACCTGGAACGTGCAACCAAAGTCCTTCCGAGATGCCATACCAGACTACCTTCATGACTTTGAAGATGTGTTCTCCAAGACCTCCTTTGACTCCCTCCCAGAGCGCAAGCAGTGGGATCATGTCATAGAGTTAGTTCCTAATGCAGAGCCCTCAAACTGCAAGGTCTACCCACTTGCACCAAAGGAGCAGGATGAGCTGGATGTCTTCCTCCAGGAGAACCTTGAGTCTGGTAGAATTTGTCCTTCCAAGTCGCCCATGGCCTCCCCCATCTTCTTCATCAAAAAGAAGGATGGCTCCCTCCAACTGGTGCAGGACTATCATGTGCTGAACGCCCTCACTGTCAAGAATTGCTACCCCCTCCCCCTCATCTCCGAGCTCATCAATAACCTCCAAGATGCGTGGTATTTCACCAAGTTAGATGTCTGCTGGGGCTATAACAATGTGCGCATCAAGGAAGGAGATGAGTGGAAGGCCGCATTCCAGACAAATTGCAGGCTGTTTGAACCGCTGGTCATGTTCTTCGGCCTCACCAATAGCCCAGCTACATTCCAGACCATGATGAATGACATCTTCCATGACCTCATTGCAGAAGGAGTGGTGTGCATGTACCTTGATGACATCCTCATCTTTACCAAGACCTGAGAGGAGCACCACTGCATTGTATGCTTGGTTCTGGAACGACTCCGCCAACACCAGCTCAATCTCAAACCTGAGAAGTGCGAGTTTGAGCAGACCTAAGTGGAATACCTTGGACTCATCATCTCGCACCCAACAGCAGAGATGGACCCAGTAAAGGTAGCTGGAGTAGCAGACTGGTCAGCATCTTAGAACAAGAAGGAGGTCCAATCTTTCCTAGGGTTCACCAACTTCTACTGGCGGTTCATCCAGGACTTCTCTCATCATGCCCGCCCTCTCTTTGACCTGACTTCAAAGGACCAGCCTTGGCAGTGGACAGATTCTCAGCAAACAGCCTTCGAGACTCTGAAATGTGCAGTGACCTCCCAGCCAGTTCTCATCTCCTTGGATGACAGCCTGCCATTCCATGTAGAGGTGGACAGCTCAGACTTTGCCACTGTAGCTGTCCTCTCCTAGCAGTCTAAGGAGGATGGGAAATGGCACCCCATTGCATTCTATTCCAAGAGTCTCAATGCTGTGGAGAATAACTACGAGATCCATGACAAAGAGATGCTGGCAATCATCTGTTCCTTTGAAGAGTGGTGTCATTTCTTAGAAGGGGCCCGGCATCAGTTTGAGGTCTGGACAGATCACAAGAACCTAAAGTACTTCCGCACTGCAAAAAAGCTCAACCAATGACAGGCCCGCTGGTCCCTCTACCTGGCAAACTTTGACTTCATACTTCATCACAGGCTAGGTCGGAGTATGGGTAAGCCAGATGCATTGTCGCATTGGGCAGACCACGGGATTGGAGCAGGAGACAACAACAATATTGTCCTGCTTAGGCCAGAGCTGTTTGCGATTCAGGCACTCAAAGGTCTGACGATCCAGGGTGAAGAGGTATCCATTCTGGCAGATATACGGAAGGGCAACCAAGAAGGACTCCATGAGGATGTGGTCATTAAAGCAGCAGCAACGCTCAAGGCAGGCTGACAGACAGGGACCAGTTCCATTCACAGTCAGGAGTGGTGATTGGACCAAGGGATCCTAATGTTCCGGGGACGCATCTACATGCCAAATGACCCAGAATTGAGGCGGCGGATTGTACAGCAGCACCATGATTCCAAGGTGGCAGGGCACCCAGGATGCTGGAAGACTCTGGAACTGGTGTCGCGCAACTACTGGTGGCCCCAGATGTCATGCTATATTGGTGCCTACACCAGCACTTGTGACATGTGCCTTAGAACCAAGCCCTCCCATCAGGCACCAATAGGTGAGCTGCACCCTCTTCCTGTTCCTGAAGAAAGGTGGAGCATGGTCTCAGTGGACTTTATCTCAGAACTGCCAGATGCACATGGCTATGATGCCATCATGGTGGTTGTGGACAGCGTAGGAAAGAGAGCGCACTTCATCTCCACCACTACCACCTGCTCCACACTGGATGCTGCCAACCTGTACTGCAAAAATGTCTGGAAGTTGCATGGCCTCTCCGATGCCTTTGTGTCAGATTGAGGTCCCCAGTTCATTGCAGAATTCACCAGGGAACTGTACCACCTGTTGGGGATCAAGCTTTAGGCCTCCACTGCATATCACCCCCAGTCAGATGGCCAGACAGAGCCCATCAACCAGGAGCTAGAACAGTACCTCTGGATCTTCTATAGCAAATGGCAAGACAACTGGGATGAGCTGCTCCTGGATGCAGAGTTCCAGTACAACAACCATGTGCACTCCGCAACACAGACCACACCCTTCCTGCTCGACACCGGATGTAATCCATGCATGGGCTTTGAACCATGCCAGCGCCCCTCTCAGAACGAGTCTGTAAATGAATTTGTGAACCACATGAAACGGGCTCAAGAGGAGGCAAGGGCAGCTCTAGCCAAGGCCAAAGATGACATGGCCCGTTACTATAAACAGCGGCAGACTCCCGCACCAGAATATATGCCTGGAGACAAGGTCTACTTGGATGCCGAATACATTCAGACCACGCGCCTATCCAAGAAGCTCTCTCACAAGTTCCTGGGCTCTTATGCAGTGGAGTGTGCAGTGGGATGTTTAGCATACCGTCTGCGCCTACCCCAGGCAATGCATGGTATTCATCCGGTATTCCATGTTGTCAAACTCTAGCCTGCAGTTGCAGATCCAATCCCAGGTCGGCGAGCAGACCCCCCACCACCGCCAATAATTGTGGACAATGAAGAGCACTATGAAGTTGAGGCCATCCTAGACAGCCGCATTTTCCACCACAAGCTCTGGTATTGGGTGAAGTGGAAAGGTTTTGGCTATATGAGGACTCTTCCTAGGAACCTGCCGAGGGTGTCAAGGCCCCCCTCCACATGAAGGAATTCTATGACAGGCACCTGGATGCCCCCAAACTGGTTCGGGGCCTCTACACTCTGTCACCAACTCTGTTCCAGTCAGCATGACATGCATTGAGGCGCTGCAAGCTAGAGGGGGGGTGATGTAAGGGGACATCCCTTCTTGAGCCCATTCCCTCTTCTCTCCTTTCTCCTGTTTCCTTTCCTTTGTCCCCTTCCTTTTTCTCTTCTTCTCCCCTTTAGATATTATTCTCTTTACATATTGTGTCTGCATTTCTGATCACCTGACATTGTTCTCAAGGTCATCTGATCCCTTCCTGGTCATCTGACCCTTTTCTGACCACCTGACTTGCCAGAGTCACCTGATGGACATTACCAATCCATTCTCTGGCAATGTCCGAGTTTTTCATCTTTTATTCCCACACTCCTTTTTCAGTGGCTTATGTGTACTATACAGTTGATTCCCATGCTTCTGGGGCCCCAGAAGTGTCCACATCCTGGCATAAGGACTCCTCAGACTTATTCTCTTTGGATATCCCTCTGTCAGGTGAGTAGCTAGCCCTGTACACTGTAGCCACTTGCTAATACATCTTTGGATATCCTTCTGCCAGTTGTGTGAGTTCCACAGCTCTCTGAGGTCACCCTTACATCAGGCAGAGCTCAGCAAGACAGGCACCATGCACCTCACAACAGTCACAGACACAGCTGAGGAAAACAGATTAGCTGAGTGCATGAATCAAACCCTTGTAAACACTGCTACCACCATGTTAATTGAATCTGGACTTCCAAAAATGTTTTGGTCCAATGCAATGCTCACTGCTGCCACTGTTATTGGGAGAACACCAGCAGCAGGACTGCAAGGAAGGGTACCCTACATGGTAATCTTCAATCATAAGGTCAACATCTCCTGGTTCCATCCATTCAGCTCCACTGCCTATGCTCTCATACCAAAAGATCAGCAAAAGGGAAAATTTGCAGATAAAGCTCAAAAAGCAATACTTATTGGCTACACAACCAGGAAGAAGGCCTACAAACTCCTGGATGTTCAGACAAAAAAAGAGTTTAGCAGTCGGCACATTTGCTTTGACAAAAACAACAACTCACCATCAGACATTGTTGATCTCAAGGACAAAAATATCAAAACCTCCAAGTGGAAGTGGGAGCCAAACCTATTGAGGCTGGAACTAAACAGGGCAAAGGTCATACAAGATGACAGACACAATTCAGATGACAAACTGACATGCAATGAACATCCAGGGTCAGTGGGAGAGAGCATGAGAGATTCTGACACCAAGAACAAGACCTTGAGAGCAGATGCAATGCCACCTCCACCACAGATACTGCAACCCAATTCCCAACCTTCCCAAGCACCAACACCATCACAACAGGATGAGTCAAAACTGGATGCAGCAAAAATGAGCAAACCTGCAGGTGTGACTGGAAAGCAAAAACACATTGACAAAAAACCACTAGAAACTCCAGATTCAGTGGGAGTGGGTCCAGAACCACTTGAAAAATGACCCACATGCACTCACAAACCTGTTGTCCACGATGCCAACTACTGCCATGCCATCCAACTCCAAGAACAATGGAGGGAAAACATTAGAGCTGAAAAACGTGTTAGACCCAACAAAGCCAAAGATGACCAGCAATCTGAAGAGATGCACCAAACCTTACTTGACATCCAAGCACAAGCCAATGACCCAGAACTCAGCAACCTAATGGACCCACTAGAATCAGAGGATGACAAAGTGTATTTTGCTGGAATATTGCAAACTGGACCATCCGACCATATACTCCCTCAAAATGCAAAGGAAGCCTTTGAAGGTCCAGACAAAGGGCACTGGAATCTGTCATTACAGGAGGAAATACAAAATCTCATAGATAACAACATCTTTGAAGTGGTGCCTACCCCCAAGGGAGTGAAACCAATCACCTCAAAATTGGTGTTCCGCATCAAATATGATGCTAAAGGAGAGATCAAATGTTACAAGGTCCACATAGTTGCTTGGGGATTCACCCAGGTGGAAGGGGTTGATTACAAAGAGATTTAGGCTCCAGTAGCAAATCTTGAGTTGATCTGAATCATCTTTGCACTGGCTGCAAAGTATAATCTTAAGCTCAACCAAATGGACATGGCCACAGCATGCCTGAATGGAGAACTTGAGGAGGAGCTGTACATGCTCCCACCTGAAGGCGTTGCAATCCCAAATGGCTACTGCTGGCAGCTAAAAAGGTCATATCTCATGCTCGACAAAAAACTGTGAGGCTTCAGCTTCTTGTGCCTGAATGCTGAGACATGCCTTTATGTCTACAAAGAAGGAAATCAACTATGTTTTCTTGTGGTCTATGTTGATGTCATCCTGGCAGCGAGCTCACATGGACTCATGGACAAAATTTAAAATTAAATTGAATTTGTCAAACACCTTTAAGATGTGCAATCTTGGACCCACAACATATATTCTGGGAATTCAAATTAAGCAAAACTGCAAAGTGCATACCATCTCACTGTGCCAAGAACAATACATCAAGGCTGTAATAGAGTGCTGCAGCATGAAGGACTCAAAGCCAACTTGGACCCCTATGGCAACTAGCACAAAACTGACTGCCAAGGACCCTGAATCCAACTCCACAATCACTGACATGGAAATTGGAGGTAAATGGATCTCATACTCCGGTGTGGTTGGTTCCCTTATGTACACCATGATGGGAACCAGGCCTGACATAGCCTATGTGGTTGGGGTACTTGGTCGCTTCAGCACAAACCCAAAACGTCACCATTGGATAGTGGCCAAGCAAGTTCTGTGGTACTTGAACACCATGAGCAACATGGAATTAAAGTTCAATGGAAATGACATAGGTATTGATATGTCATTCCATGGTTACTCTGATGCCAACTGGTCTGGTGATTCTGATATATCTCAATCAACTTTGGGATACATGTTTATTTCTGTTCATGGAGCAATTGGATGGGCCAGCAAGCAACAAACTATGGTGGCATATTCTTCCACTGAATTGGAGTATATTGGTCTCTGTTATGCAGGACAACATTTAGCATGGCTCCAGAGTTTCTTTGAGGACATTGGATATATGCAGAAGGATCTGTCCACTGTTCTGTGCAATAATCAGGCAGCTATAATTTGAACAAAGGAGCTGCAATATTGATCTTGGACAAAACATATCCAACACAAGTATCACTACTTGCATGACAACTTAGTGTCTAAAGGTCAAGCTGCCATGTGCTTCGTCCCCACTGAGGACATGGTTGCCAATATATTCACAAAGGCCCTCCCACACAACAAACATTGGAAGTTCACAAAAGCTATGGGACTCCGCCTCCACACAAGTGGGAGTGTTAGAAAGTGAACATGCCAGCTACACATCTTTGGAGACTCTAGGGTCACATGTGTTTGTCTTGTTAGTTTTAAATATGTCTTCCATTGATACAACCCAGTCAGCGCTGGCTGCTCGACACCAACAAACCAAACAAAGCATGTGACACCAGCACGTAATCATTACCAACCAACCACTAACAACACCAACTGTTACCAACAATTGCGCTAACAACTGAGCCAACCTTGGACAAGACAATTTGTCACGACCCTGCCATCTCCGGACCCTCCTATGCTGCCCCAACTCCAGCACACACCCCCACACCCCCCACACACCTCCGGGGCCACCGACAACCCCACAACACTGCACCGGCAACACCCACGGCCATCTCCGGACACACTCCCAGGCATCACCAAACTCCAGCATCTCGGCGGACACGTCACCCCGAAGCTTCCCTGTCACTGAGCACATCCGGACCTCCGGCATCCCGGCCATCACATAACATTCCACAACATTCCTCCCACAAACCGTCAGCATGTCACCGGGCCACCTGCTTCTGTGGCATCAACGGACGCCACCACTACGTACCATAACCACCGACCTGCCTGACGCAAAACTGCTGCGACTGCACCAACACGCCCCGACAACTGTCACAACCCCGGGGCCAAGAACCTGCCCCGGGACCTAACCGGAGGACAATCAGATGCTATGGCCCCGGGCCAGGACCCTGCCGGGTACTTAGCAGAAGGATAGTACATAAACCATAGGGTAGCATACGAGTTGGGTAGTCTTGATATTAACCATAGTTCTCCGTATTTCTGTGTCTCTGTCTCTGTCTCTGTCTCTGTCTCTGTCTCTGTCTCTGTCTCTGTCTCTATCTCAATCTCAATCTATTCTCTTGCCTCTCTCTCTTATCTTGTCTCTCGTCTCTCGTCTCCATGCCTCGTTTCCATTCCATGACTCGTATCTCTGTTCCGTATCTCTCCTCCATCTCTCTATCTCTATTCCATCTCTCCCCTCCATTTCTCTATCTACTGTTCTGTATCTCTTCCTCTCTATTTCTGCTCTCTGTTCCGTGTCCCCTCCCGTTCCCCAGTTACTCAACCAACCCACCCCCCCCGTCCATTCTGTACCAATCTCCACCCACTTCCAAAACTACCTCTGCCCCCCCCAATCAATACTACCCTCTCGCCCCTCATTCTCTCTCCCATTACAAACCCCCCTACCCCCTGAACCTGTGCTCCCCATCCCGGAGCACCTTCAAACCTCGCGCATGTCGCTACTTGTACCCCGGAGTGTCTGGACTTCGCCCTGGACCACTCGTAGCCATACCAGAGCTCCTGAGAAGCCCTGGACCAGTACTTGGCCTCCCGAGCTTGCCTAGTAAGGACTCGCCAGTGTAGCTGAGCCCCCATCGTCAGCAGGACCTGACATAATATCAAGACTACTGCCTTACCCCGTACTCGATGGCTATGTACACCTACGCCTACACCCCCGCTGGGTACGACTACTATGGCCGACCCATCCCCAAGGGCCCATACACCGTTAGCTCCCCCCATACTCCCTACCCCACACCCTCCATCAACCACTACCCCCCTCTACCCCCACGTCACTGGGCCCCCGATCTAAACACTATGTCGTACGGACCCTCAATCAGTCAGGGTCTGCCTCCGGACTGGCACTACAACCCCAGGACCACCTACCCAGGGGCATATCCCCGAACCTTGCCTGGCGGGCTACCTGAAACCCCACCCAATGCCTGGGGCCCCACCAGTGCTGCATTCCTTGCCCTGGGACCCTACTACCCTTACCTAGCCCCAGCTCCAGAAAACCCTGACACCATCCATCCCCAGTGCCCCCGACCCACTGCGGCTCCTCCGGTGCATCCCCCGTCTTCCCCCCTCGCATGCCAGCAATGGGTCGAGGCCTACGTCCAACAACGCAACGACATCCTACGCTCAATGTGCATCACCCTGGTAGAATTCTCCTGATATATGAGGGCTCTCCTCATCAGCCTGGGGCAGCTCGACATCTCCAGCACCCTGGAGCAATGGGCTGACCGCCTCCTTGACGTCCACAAGAACTACCAAAAAGGCAACCTCCCTGAGAACATTGCCAACACCCTACGGGTAGATGTGGCCCTCCGGGCTGAACTCTTGGCCCTAGTCGACAAAATCCATACCAGTCCCACACCTTGACGTTTCGAGGATCCTGTTGACCCTGCCCACTCTTTCCATGTGCAGCGGGAGGAGCCGAGCCAGCCCTGGAGCCAAGTCCCACCCCCGGCCTGATGCCAGCAGCGGGAACTCGACCCCGCCTCTGCAACCCTCCAGTCCTTGAACCTGGAAGGGGGTCTCTTCGATCAGCCCGCTGCCTGCACTATCGGTCTTTCGTCCCGTGCCAGGGCCCATTCCATTCCCAGCATCTTCTGCACTTGGCCCCAGCCAGAACCAGCTGAACCTCCCCGCACCGAGCCCATGCAGTCTGCCCTTGCCCCTGACAATGCCACCTCTGCCCACACCCTATCTTATGTTGACAAGCTGGCACCCCCCAATAAGAATAAGGAAGCAACCAGACCCGGTGAGGCACCCCCACCCCCTCCAGCACCTGACTTCGCCCAC
>QGOB01000788.1:0-42899 GCA_003313055.1 Termitomyces sp. MG145
AGAAGGGAAAAGAAAGGGGAAAAAGAATAGGAAAAGGAAAGGATGGTCTCTAGGGGTTGTCCCCTTACAGTAAGAGATAAATGAGACATGTTTTGAAATGACAGTAGATATGACAATGAAATTATGCACAACTTGAATCATGTCTGTAGTTAGATGACGTTATACTTTGACACTCCCACTCATTGGTCAACGAAGGACTCGTGATTCCCAGTTTATCTTAAAATCTGACAAAGGATTCCCAAGGCAATGCTTTTGTAAATATATCAGCAATAATATCTTTGGTTGTAATTTGATGTTTTCTTGTGTGATATGCTCTCAAATGAAGTGATATTGAATATCAATATGTTTTACACACGAGAAAAATCAAACCTGACAATCCACCTGAGACAGCAGTATAAGCAAGCTGTGAGAATGAGCTGATCCACCAAACATTGTAGATGGAAACCTCGACCTTGACCATGTCCTGGAAACACTGAATGCAGTTGAAGAGGAACCAGGTATTGATTCTGGTGATGTTGATCCTGAGGTGCCAAAAACATAGTGCCAAGCCCAAAAATCACCAGATGCAAAAAGATGGAAAGCAGTGTTATGAAGACAAACTTAAGTCTTTATGTCAGGTTCTACTTGTAGCTAAGACTCTACATAGCATCACTCAAGGTATTTTCGGACATGGGAGTGTATTGGCTGATACCAGGAGAAGAAGTACCAACTGGACACAGAATACATTGAGGGCGACCTGTATTTGCATTGAAATGCAATGAAAAAGGGAACATAGTAAGATTCCAAGGTTAGACAAAGTTTTAATCAGGTCTATGGGAAGGAGGATACCAAGACCACCTCACCAACAGCACAGGCCAAATCATGGCATATTTTGCTCCATATCACAGCAGTACAAGGCTGGGATGACATGCAGGGTTGATATTGAAACTGCATTTCTGTATGGGTCTTAATTACATGGAGCAGCCAAAAGGTTTTTAGGGAGCAAGGCAAGGAGCAATTACCTCTGTAAGTTGGAAGAGGACTTTACAGAATGAATACACAAGCTGGTCAGATATAGAATCGAACCTTTAGTGAGAACAAGGTCAAAAAGTGGGACTTCACAAGACTAGCATGTTAGTCATGTGTCTATCACAGGGATTGGCTCATGGCACCATCATTGCAGCAGTCCATGTGGACAATTTCTTATCAATAGCCAGTTCCAAACAAACAAATGAGCATTCTAAGTCACAACTACAGGAGGCATGGACAATATCTGACTTGGGTACTCCGCAACCATCTATTAACCACCTACACTGTGACAAACACCTTCACAAATACACTCCAGCTTTGTTGGGATCGTGAGACTTCCCAAGGTTTGCATAGACATCCTACAAAAAAAATAAAAATAAAAAAACTTGATTCAGAAAGACCCGGTATGGCAAAGTATTGCAAATTGTTGCTCACCGACCGAGGTCATGTGGGGGAGTGCTCTTTGGTTGGTTATTATCGTCACGATCAATCGCTGAGCTTGCAGCTTCAAGTCCGCGTCGACCGGTCGTTGAGCGCTCTAAAACGGGTTACCCAGCGCTCCGGGGGTCATGTGGCAACAATCACCGTTGCGTCGGTTGCCTGAGCGTGGTCCGACTTGAGGTACACATACACACTTGACTTGACCCCCCCTCACGGAGTCTTTCCATGGGGGGTATGGATCTCAGATCTCAGCGGTCGAAAGTTGCATAAACTCGGGTTTCAAACAAGTCACGGGGGCTGGCCCCATTATCCCCCTCTCCCTCCAAAGTCCGCGTCGATCGTACTTACAAGCGCCCTCGCAAGTGGTGCCTTTTGCAAAAAAAGTACCTATCGGACGTGAGCACGATTGGATAATACATTATGTACTGGTCGACCCTGAGACTCTCTACATACATAGTTTAATAATTCACCATAAGCGCATACTATACACACAAGCCGCGTGTGGCTGTGCGGATCCGCCCAATAAACTGAAAAAATGATCGTTCTATTTAGCCTTTTTTACGGGCAGAGGGGGGAGACAAAACCCAGCCTGGACATCGATAACCATTGAGTTTCCAGAACAGAAAGGACCGGACTAATCGCGAAATTACGAAATCCGGTGGGTGTCGCCCTCGTTCGTCATGTGGGGGATGGGATTATGGATTATGCTTTGTTTTCTTCCTTTTTTTTTTGTGCATCATGTACAACCCATCGCTTATTGATAATCTCATCACGGTACCGTTCGACCCTGCATTCATTTGTCCCCCCCGAAGAAGCGATTGCATCGCTTCAAAATTAATCCCGCGTCGACCGGGGTTCATCGAGCCCCCAACAAAGTCACTTCTGCACCCACACCCACCGCGCAAAAAGCGACAAAAAAAAGGCAGAGGTCTCAGCGCTCCGAAAAAAGTCACGCACGGGTCATGCGACCCCTCTCCCACCAACCGTCCACGTCCGAAACCCCTAAGACATCACCCAACCTCGCCGGAGTCTCGACCCGTCCAAACTCCAATCAGGACCAACCGACCCTAATGTACATATCTGTATTGTCAGGAACCCCCCGAAAACTTCAAATGCGCACCCCCCCCCAGGTCACACCGCCTCGGTAACTTGACTCAAACCATAATAACCGGACTTTTGTACCCGGATTTGACAAACAAAGAAAAAGAAAGAAAGGAAGGAAGGAGAACAATGAAAAAAAAGAAAGATTTACATACGAGGGGTTCCGGTGCACCGCTACCAACCACCCGTACCGTAAACGCGTATCGTCTGGCCTATCACCCCCGCCCCTCCGTACCCCTGCTTCGATTTCTTTTTGTCTTTTCCTTCCTTCTTTTTTTTCTTTTTCCGGGATTTTTGATTGGCGAGGGTGTGGGATGATGGGGGACACACACTCGAAATCCGAGAATCGAGATCAAAAATCGAAATCGAAATAATCGAAGGTGAAATTGAAATTGAAATTGAAAATTGAAATTGAAATCATCTTCGGTGTGGGGGTGCGGGGGTGCGGGGTAGATGGGTTATGCCCATGTGCGGCTTGTAGCGTCTAGTCATCATGAACCAGACCGGGGCGAGTCAGGCCACTACGGCCTATAACTATCTTTCTATCTATTGTATGTATGTATGTATGTATGTACGTGTGCACGCTTCGAGTTGATACTCACTTGACTGACTCAGGGAGTCCTTTCTCGAAATTCTGAACATGTTCCCCTGGACCTGCCAGGGCCTTACTCCGTCTGTGAATTCCTTTCTGATCCCCCTCGAATCAAGGACGCGCGCGCGAAAGAAAAATCCATCCATCAAATCTCGTGATCAATCCTATCAGCCCCTTGAAGGTTCGATGATAAGATCAGATGAGATGGGGTATCCGTCCATGTCAGCTCAAAGACTTTCTAATTAGAGAAGAAACTGAAGGAAGGAAGGAAGGGAAAAAGTCGACTATCGCGCGCGCGCGCGTGGTCTTTGTAACACTAATCGGAACCTCTCGATAATTCTGAGGTTGGGTTCCCAGGGGCCTTGCCTGGATCCCTTTTGTGATCGTTTCTATCCCTCCCCTCGAGTCAAGACGCGCGAATTTCACAATCGCATCAAGCAAATGTCGTGATCAGTCAGTCTGTCTGGGTACTGGCTAGGGTCAACGTATTCAGTCCAGAAAGAAATCAGAGTACGCACAAACGCTTCGTGAATTGGATAGCGCCTTTTCACCTTATCTGCTAAGTTTCTTTTGCCCAAAACCAAAACCAAATAAAGGGATCGTGAGTCAGTGGTCTAGTTATTTCAGCCCAACAAGACCCACCCCCCCCCTCCGGCTGTCATGTCATGTCATGTCGCGGAAATGAGAACGAAGATCCTCGTTCTCGTTCGTCTCCATTTCCATCCCTTATCCCTATCCCTGTCATTGGTGTAGTGGAGTGTAATGTACTCAGTGCCGCTGAAATCATACCACGAATCCCCCCAACGCTTCGCGTATTGGATAGCGCAGGATGGGTTGTATCTGAACGAACTAAGATAAGATAAGATGCCTCCGTTATCCCTATCTGCGATTTCTCATGTAACCCCTCGAAGCGCGGATTGGGTTCAATGATTCCTAAGGGTCATGTCAAAGAAATTCGAAGCGTCTAGACTGGTTCTCCTTCTCGTTTCTCGGTTTCTCGGTTCTTGTCCACTTCCATCCATCTCCATTAAGCATTTTTTTTTTTTTTCTCCCCCATCCAAACTTCTCACGCCCACGCCGCTCTGTCTTACAACCGTTGTTCGTTGTTCGTTGTTCTTGTTCTCCATTAAGAATCCGAATCCGACACGCTTGGGTCTAATCCATACTGTATCAGGCTCAGGCTCACGCTTAAACCCTGGACGACATCTTCTGTGGAAGATAAGATAAGATAGGATACGATGTGGAAGGAAGGGGTGGGTGTGAGAGTGCGAAACACGTCTATGTGTGAGTAGTATTTGAGGATTGGGGCGGCACGGCGGACTGTGTTTGTGCCCTTTTGAGAGACTTGCCACTACACCGAGTAGGCTGGCTGGCTGGGCTGGCGGATCGAGTCAAGGATTGCTATTTGCACCCTTGCTTTATCCTTATCTACGCACCCCCGGCGGAGAAAATTCTTCGAAAGAATCAATCAACCGTACCTACCGTACGCGTAAATTTCTTCGCACGTTTACCAAAAAAAAAAAAAAATTCTTCTTCTCGAAAGAGCTCATCGCATCGCGAAGAAAGGACCTGGTCAGTCTTGACTTGGACTTTGACACAAGGAAGGAAGAAGAAGAAGGGAGAAGAAGAAGAAGGGACAAGGTTCACTTTGTTGGACTCAACAACGGTTTAGCCATCCCCGCATGGCCGACTCGGGACGCCGCTACCTGGAGTCGGGGTGTTGTTTCGGGAGGAGTGTGTGTGTGTGTGTCGGGACGGGAGAGATAAGGAAATGAATGAGTATATAATCGAATACGAGACATGAATGTAATAGTGTATATAATGTGGGTTCTTCTGTCTTGATTGGGGGTGAAAGGTGTTGCCGTGGCCAATTGATTGAACATAGGGGGGCGATGACTGGAAGAGGGGGTGGAGAGGATCAGGGACGTGGATAATTTACGAGGATTAGCGCGGACATGTGGAGAGGACGGACGGACGGACGGACGGGACCGAAATTGTGGGACGCCCTGTCAGATCTCGATCAGGCCGGGGACCAAAGAAAAAAAAAACATATTAGGACGAAGAGAGAGAGAGAGAAAATAAAAATGCCCTACTCGCTGCCACGACGTCGTCGAAATGTGTTTCACTTTAACAACGACGGAGACTCGTCGTCGTCGTCGTCGTCATCGTCGTCTTCGTCGTCAGAGTCAGAGTCGCCGCCTCTAAAGTCGCGGCCGATGTCGTTCCACGGGCAGTCGGGTGTTGCTGCTGTGGCTTTGCAGCGGACCAACTCGTCGCCGATATTACTTTCAAACGGGAAGCCACTCAAGTCGTCGCTCAAGTCGGCGCCGTCGAGTCCGCCGCCGGGCCGCACTCGGGCCTCGTCGACGCCGTCTCTCGAGCCCAAAAATGTTCATTTTCCATCCAACCATCTTGCCACTGTCCGATTTTACTCGCGTTCTGCCCGTCCAGCGTCGATATCGCTTGCAGACGGGGCTGACACTGAAACAGAGACTGAGTCAGAGAAGAACATCGCACTCGATCCTGCCTTGTCTTCGCTCGTCCCAGCGCCGTCTTTGCCAGCACACGCCAACGTCCACCTCGAGTCTCTCACCCTTCATCGCACGACGATCCCCTCGTCTCTTTCTCTAAAAGGTACTCTCCTCGTACGCAACCTCGCCTATGAAAAAACAGTCGCAGTCCGCTTCACCCTCGACGACTGGGACACCACGTCCGAGGTCCTCGCCCACTACATCGTCTCCCTCCCCGCCCTCCCTTCTACCCTCTACGTCCCCGGCTCTGGTCTCCAGCAGCGCCGCCGCCCCCTTGCCGCTCCCAGCACACCCCAACACAACCCCGCCTGGGACCGCTTTGCGTTCACGATCAGACTAGACGATTATGCGCATAGTCTTGCGACGCGGACGTTGTGGCTTGTCGTGAGGTATTGTACGCCCACTGCCGCGTCTAATCTGTCTGCATCTGCGTCGCGCGAGGGTGTGGGGATGCGCATGGACGAGGGCGAGAAGGCATTGGATAATGAATGGTGGGATAATAACGGAGGAAGGAATTATCGAGTTGCGTTCAAGCTCAGCGACGGCGTCGACTCTGATTGTAAGTTTTATATACTACGAAATATTGAGCTGACTGACAATTGCGTTGACAGCAACGCCAACGCCAACGCTTACAATCCCAACGCTTACACCACCAATCGCCATCCGCACCGTCCCTTTTCCAACAACCCCATCCCCTTCCTCTTCACCCACAACCCGCCTGCGCTCTCTCTCACTAACAAATTATGCAGCACCCGTATCACCCACATCACCCACCTCTTCAGCTTCCCTCACACACTCCCCGTCCCTCACATCCACATCCACAGTCGACGCCTCGCCCCTACTCCCTACGCCCGTCGATATCCCAGCCATGCCCATGGGCATGCACATGGAGATCGTCAACGGGTTCCCCGCGACTCGTCCTTCAGGCCTCGGTTTCGGCCTCGGGCTCGACATCGGTCCTGGCGAGAGCGAGAGCGCCAACGCCAACGCCAACGACACAGAGACGGAAAATACGAACGGGAGCTTCGTCTCGTTGCATTGGCCCTGGGGCGCCCGACATCCTCATCCTCATCGTACATCCCCCGATACACAACCACAATCCGCTCCACACATCCCCCTCCCCGCTCAACACGCCCACCCGAGTCCCAGGTCGTCCGTCTCGTCCCCGTCCTCGTCCCCGTCCTCGAGCGAGTGCGAAAGCACACACACTACCCCCAGGACAAGACACCAAACGCGAGTCGGACGCAGAGTCTTTGGGCCCCTGCCCTCAGCGCCCGACGCTCGTTCTCGCGTTCCCGCTGGCTCCGGCCCTGTCTCTGTTCCTGGTTCTGACCAGGAGAGGGAGAAGGAGGAGAGCGAGAGGGTGTATGAGGCGATTGTGCGCAAGTGGTGTTTTGCGGGCCCGCCGCGCCCGCCTCAGCAGGGGGGGAGAGGGAGGGGAGGGGAGGGGATGGTGCATTAGGTAGGAGGGGGTCCTTAGATGCTTAGATGCTTAGATGGGTTGTTTTCTCTCTCTCTCTCGTTTTTTTGGTTTAGGGTTTGTTTTTTTTTTGGTTTTGGTTTTGGAAGTGTATGTATGTATTTTTTTTGGACAAGTGATTGATTGATTTTTTTTTTTTTTGGTTGTGCTCCCTCACGACTCTTTTTTTTTCTTGGTGTTCCTCGTTTTGCGGGTCCTGAGGTACCCCCCATACAAACATGCTCCAAAACACCCACCCACCCACGCCCCACGCCCCAAGTATACTGAACACCGAACTTGAAATGTAAAGTATCAGAAGCAACCCTTGACAGACGCGTCCCTAGAATTTTAAAAAAACCTTGAGCTTGAGGTTAGACGCCACTCCTATCCCGAGGCCCCCCCCTCACGCAGAGCGGGCGGGAGAGAGTCTACTTTTATTTCACTCCAAACTCCAAACTCCAAACTTCTGCGCCGCTGCCGCTGCCGCAGCATCTCTTCCTTGACTGCGGCTTCTGCCTTTGGCGGCGTCGTCCGTCGTCGTCGTCGTGTCCCCATCAGAATCGGAATCAGAATTGATAAATGTAATATTATATGATGGCAGATGGCAGACATTTTTGATAGTGTTTATTCTGACCCGCTTCTGGGTTCTGCGCCGCGCATCTTCTCTCTCTACTTTCTTTTTTCTTTTTTCTTCTTTCTTTCTCTTCTTTCTCTTCTTTCTCTTCTTTCTCCCCCCCTGGGAGTATTATCACTTATAAATGCATTTCTTTAGAACATCTGCACAACAACAAAGAAAAAGAAAAAGAATTTTTTTTTTTGACGAGTGCTGATTCTGTCCAAGGTCAAATAAGAATGGATTTTCCGTTTTAGGCAGCATAGAGTGCAATCCCTTGACCAAGAGGGTACGCACTGGTGGGTGCGATGATTCTACATCCACACCGCGACATGGAAGCAGAAGAGGGAGAAGAAGGAGAAGAAGGATAAGGATAAGGATAAAGGTCGCATATATACTAAATCTGGACGAACCCTCACTCGATAAGCATCCATTATCATCAACCCTCAGGCATGAAATCGTCATGATGACAAGGTAAGGACTCGCAAAAAAAATTTCTTCACCTTAAAAAAACGGGGGGAACTACCCGTTTTCTCCATTGAGTTATGTAATTAGAAAAAGTGGTAAGGTGGGTAACGTGAACCGTAAGGCCGTAAACCGTAAACCGAAAACCGAAAACTATTGGGGCGTTGTTGTCAAGGTACAATGCACAGTGAACCGGTGGAGCGACGACGAAGAAGAAGAAGAAGAAGAAGAAGAAGAAGGAAGAAGAAGAAGTGTGCGCCGACCCGAAGACGGAAAGGAAGCACCCGATGTAGGGACCGGGAGGCATGGTTGTAAATGCATTATTACGTCGATCGCGATTTGCGATGGCAGGGGACATCGGTGGTGGCTCCATAGCATGCCCCCCATGCGGGGCTCGTTACAAGGGGCTGTGTAGTGTGCGTTTCAAGCTACTAGATTCCAACCAACAAGCGCGATAAGAATAGGTGTAAAGTGGTCGGTTGTGTCGGATTGGGTTTGATTACGATAAGGTATGTGTGAGGGCCGTGGACGATGACGCAGGCGCCGCACACAATAACCACCCGAGGGTTGATCAGAATGCAAGTTGTCACCTAACCGTATCTTAGAAACTTGATAACAACAAACTTCTTCCTCGATCCATCAATCACCCCTTTTTGGCAGTCAGGAGATTTGATTTCAGAGTGGCCGTGGATGATCATAATCGGATTCAAGATTTTCAGAATCCACTGACCGTAAGCTCTAAGTTTTTCTTGCGCGTCGCCCTCTCAATCAATCCCTAGGAGCTCCATTTCTGTCTTCGGCTTTCGTGATTTCATGGCCACTGCACCGTACCATGCCGGCATGCCTTCGTTAGGAGATGTGATGTCAGTTGTCCCCAATATCAAGACGTGCACGAGTAGATTGTATAAAACTTACGCCTTCATTCGACTTCGACTTTGAAGGGCCATGGCGTCACCTGCAATATTTAGGGGGACCCTCGGGCTGATTGGCAAGGCCACCGTACACTTCTTACTCTTACGAATTGGAACCTTACTGAACGAGGACGGCCTATACATTAACTGACATTCCTTGCAGGCCTTACGCTAAATTGTCGAATTTCGAATTTCGAAAAAATTTGTCACCCCCCGGTTTTATGACCCCTCATGCGTCGTGGAGTCCATCAAACTCGAAACTTAGAGTGGTAACGACAGCCCCCACGAGTACTTTTGCTAGTATTTTTTACTCTCACTGCTCCAACAGCTCCACTTGTTCTATCGCACAGAAACAGAAGTCGAATTTCGAATTGTCGCCCGGTTTATGACCTCATGGGTCATGGCGTCATCAAACTCGAAACTTAAAGTGGTCACGACAGCCCCCACGAGTACTTTTGCTAGTATTCTTTACTCTCACTGCTCCAACAGCTCCACTTGTTCTACGTAGGTTATCGCACAGAAACAGAAGTCCAATTTCGAATTTCGAATTGTCGTCCGTTATGACCTCATGGGTCTCATCAAACTCGAAACTTAAAGTGGTCACGACAGCCCCACGAGTACTTTTGCTAGCATTCTTTACTCTCACTACTCAGCTCCAATGCTCCACTTGTTCTACGTACAGTTATTGTACAGCAACAGAAGTAGGGATATCAGCATAATGGTCATGTCGAGACCTTTCTGAACCACCACTAGTCCCCCCTATCTTACACATATAGTAACAGAAGCGTTCCTCTATTCTTACTCCACACTTTTTTTTTGTCAGGCTATTCCTTCGCGCTCATGGATATGAAAGTAGACGAGTACAGTCTAATACAACAATCACGTTATACTTGCCCCCTTTTTGTCTCATGCTGTGACTCCACTACCGATATCCCTCCTTAAAGTGCCTCGATTATCTTCGTGTATCCTGCAGGCTCAATCCTCATGCGGTTATCGAAGCAACGTCTATCCTCATGCATCTAGCAAGCAAGCATCCTAATCTATTGTACGGATAAGTACAGTCGATTACGATACTTATTATCACTGGGTCCAGATATCCATTCTGGAAGCCGTGTCCCAAAATATGAAACGGCGGAGGTAAGCGCCTCCCGCTGACTTGTGATCCTTTTCTGATTCTCATGTCAAATCTTTCGAACAACTCTATTCATATTCTCCACAAACCACTCAGCTCGGATTTTGTATCCTTGTGAAGCCAAAGACAGTGGCCAAAATTAAAAGTTCTAATGACGTTAGAGATCCGAAAGCCGAAGTTATCTGATAACAACGACATTAATTTATACTATTTGTTACCACTTTGATATTCGAAAGTCTCAACGGCGAAATCCACCTCAAATCCCTGCGGTATTTTGGTAACTTACCATGAGGTCCTGATATCATTCATGCTTCATACCCTGACAAACATAGCTTTCTTTGGCAGTCGTGCAATTGTAATGCCACTTTCTATTCCCAATCGTTCCACGACCGGACGTCAAAGACGTGCTCATATGTATATCCTGCGTTGCTCAATCTTCCCAAAGTTCTTTACCAGATGTGAGATGCCA
The DNA here is from genome assembly GCA_003313055.1 of Termitomyces sp. MG145. Classification (NCBI taxonomy): domain Eukaryota; kingdom Fungi; phylum Basidiomycota; class Agaricomycetes; order Agaricales; family Lyophyllaceae; genus Termitomyces; species Termitomyces sp. MG145. The sequence continues at coordinate 10,723 of QGOB01000788.1, forward strand.
GCAGTGTGGATTCGTTCACTTTCCATATTGTGCATCCTTTTTCGATAAGCTGTCCAAATTACTATGTCCATGTGGTTATTTACTTAGGGCATGCATCATCACAATTCAGATAACCGTCCCCACTCCAAACTTCGTTCCAGCGACACTGACGTGATGATCACTCTCTACGCATGTATAATTCCCACCACATTATGTACGTCTCCTGAGAACAATCAATTCAGATCGCACGCCATGATGTGTGTGAACAACCCTCAAAGCCAAGAAAGCCTGGCATAACAATGACCCATCTTGGCATATAGAAGCCGTAGTTAGTCGGCGACTGCGATAAACACAGGTAATATTCGCACAGAGGGACCACATGGTGCATTCAATGTAGACATGGGAATATACAAAAGAACGCTCAGGGAGAAGCCCGAGACGTACATACTTATCTCATCCATGACAAAGGAACCGGACCTCAATCGACCTTTCGATTTGACTCTTCTGTGCTTAGCCCCGGGTAACTAGTGACAGTTCTTGTGGCACGAGGAGAGCGTACGGAAGGTTGTATCTGTGAGAGCACACGTATTTGAAGATGCGACTGACCTTGTAGTCCGGTTCTGATGTGGAAGGACAAGGATAGAGAAAGGCCAGTTCGCGGATTTTTCGTCCGTTCCGTCAAGCATGGTCGTGACGATCATAAGTGACTAGTTTTGAACGGACTTTGTGGCAACTCAGAGGGTGTATATGGAAGGGAAAGAACAACGAGATAACGCTTGATTGATAAGTCCATGCACACAGACTGTGACATTGAATCAGAAGGTACTGGTTCTTTGTTTTTCCTTGTTTTCTTCGAGGTTGTCGTTTGAGAGGGTGAGAAGAAGGATGAATCAATGAGCCTTTTATGATATGACCTACCACGAGTTGATCGGATGAGTTTGAGGATTGCCTTGGAAATATTCACGGATATATGGATCAGACACTAAGCAATGAAAGGAGAAGTCACACATACGCATTTCTGCACGACTGTTCAACTGCCATCATTCTTTTCTATACAGTTCATCTATCGGAGGTCCAAAACGGCGACTAAGTGGTCGTACTTTGCGTGTCTTCTTTAGCTATTACGCGCCTGTCATGCTACGCACACGTGACCTCTGTACTCCACGATAAGTCAGTCCTCGTAGATAGCTTTCTTAGTTTGATTCACTCTGTTTTCTAGGTATGTCGTACACCGGTACACTACAGACTTACAATAAACTCTGTTTCCTAGTATTCTGTCTTGTCGCCTTGCGGGTCACTGACACGGACCAAAACACCGCCCACCTCGGACTGAGCATCAAACTGCTCCTCAAAGCATCAATGAAGAACCCTACTATGGGACAAGAGATGTAGTCTCCATTAAATCGTACAAAGAGATATTTTCGTGAATCATATGGTGTGTGATGTAAATGATACTCAATATATTTGGATTGTTTGTGGAGCAGGTGCCGGCTGCTCCCTTGAATGATGGCAGAACCCAAAATGACAAGATGATGAATAACCGCTCTTGAGATGCGTATCTTTGTTCTTGGAGCTTGGGTTGTACGATCTTATCTGCCAAGTATATTGGAATTGCAGAAGATAACAGGGTTTTGTCCTCAGTCACTCACAGTAATGTGGTCAACTAGATCTATTATTTACCTGCAGAAGATAACAGGGTTTCGTCTACAGGTAATCGTGAGTACTAGATTCGTAGATAAAATAAGTAGATGTAGTTACTCACGGTAATGCGGTCAACTGAGGGTGATATTTGGATACGCGAAAATAAAACACATAAAAAAAAAAAAAACAAAGACTGGTAAATACCGATCGCCTTGCTGTGTGGCTAACTTGGCCGAAAGAGGTAAGTTCCCGATCAGGTAATATGTCGACGGTTGGTAAGGTCGATTTCTCAACAGGAATGAAGAGACACTTTAGTCACTTAGCCGAAGATTCAGACGGCACTTGCAACGCGTCGAGAGAAGCAATGATTTCATTGGTAGCTGGATCATCTTCAATTGCTGTAAACGACTTCCTGACCTCTTGGAATTATATGTGTTTTGATGCTCCCAAATTGTTTTCGAAGTCCAAAGTTGTAATTCCTTGGGGCCGTAGACTGGTCCGCCCCCTAGTCTCATTAGTACAATATTGGTTTCATGGATTGTATCCACAGAAGAACTGTGGATCACTTCTCTGGAACTAGAAGATGTCAAAGCTCTGAACGGACATGAATCAGTAATGAACGTGACCATACCCATTTGGCGGATGGGTGCACGAAGGATGCAACCAAAGCCTCAACCATCCGTATCATTGAACGAGAGTATTTGTTCTGGTGAACCATCCATAGTAGGAAATAGGGTTGAGTTTTCACTTCTCAAAATTGTCGAGGATGTCAAATAACGCAAAGGACTTGTGGCGCTAGTGGTACTGGACGTCCGGACCCCAGGCGTCTCGAAACAAGATTATGCAATCACAATCGAGATGCGTTAAGTTGATACTAATTGATATTGATGCGTACGTCGAGATGTGTTTTGGTGGTAGGCTGTATGTATGATTGCATGCACAAGCTGAGTATGCTCAGATCATGCGGAGGTAGAGGAAAAAATCGTTACCTCCTGAAGTAAAAGCAAGTACTGATTCTACTTTGCAAGATCTCACAGGCAAGAAACAAAAAGTAAGATGTAAGTTTGCAGATGTTCAGAAAGGGATGATCATGCCAGATACAAACAAAAAGTACTTCCATTACGAGCATGAAGGTACTTTATCGACGAAAAGATCATACAGATACGTTAGCGAACTTCTGAAACACGAATCTGTCAAATATGTAGCCGGATAAATGGCGAGCATGCAAACTTTTGAGGAGGAAAGTGCACACATCAAGAAGTTTGACCGGTCGTCGATCGCTTTGGGGACTTGCGAGGATTCCTCTTCCCACAAGCATTGAGTTCAATGTGTCTGTCGACCGAATCCTTCCGACCCGATGCAAAGTGCCTGCCACACTTAGGGCATATCGCCGCATACTGTGACTTCTTCTCAATCCCATGCAGGTTCTCTTGATGTCGTTTGAGCTCCCAGTTTGAGAAAAACGTTCTATGACAGCCCTCAATTTCACACCTGACCTTATCCGCTTCGTTCCGTTTCTTCTTTTTTTTGTCTCCGCCGCCACCACCGCCAACTTTGACCTTGCCTTTGCCTTTGCCTTTGCTATTAATGGTGGGGGCAGTTTTCAACTTCATTGTCAGAGGATCAGGTGGGACCTGAGCCTGGATTAGATCATGGACTCGAGGAGCTCTTTGAATGTGGCGTTTTGGAACGGGTGGATGGGAGTCTTCAGGGGCTATGAGTACCTGAAATGGCTTCTCAAATTGTAATGCGTCGAGGCTTAAGAGTGCCGGATTCACGGATGAATCCTTGGCCAGGACATCTTGCTCCGGTAAGGAATGTGGGAATGGTTTATTGGCAAGGATTGACTGGGGCGACGGAAAGGTCAATGATTGGCTGGAAGTGGGGGTGCAGAGAATTGAATCCTGCGAGAACGAGCTGTCTGTATAGCTCGGGGACAAATTAGGGCGAATCGACCAGTCCAATAACGAGGGGCCATCATACTGGCTATATGATTGACACTCTGGATCTGTTGGAGGATTCCCGGCAGGAAAGTCATGAATTGGCTGCTGGAACCATGTCTCCAAGCTCTGAGAACTCTGATTAATTGACTGAGAGGAATGAACTGGTTGCTCGAGAGTAAAAGGCAGATTGGCGAGAGCTGGCGTCTGGTCGAAGGGATACTGCACTGAAGAACTACTTGGCGACTCATTCCAATAATCAAGTAACTGAGGATAAACATCAGACAACCATTGGATACCGCAAGCAAGCAAGCAACATACTTCTTGTGATATTAGCGGGTTGGTTATGCCCTGGGGGACTACAATTTGTTCATTCCGAGTGTCCGTATGGAGTAGATGCAGAGACAAATTGTTATTGATTCCTTCTACAGTCAAACGCAAAGTGTGTAAGCTTCGCTCGCAGATGGTTCTTGAAGGAGTTGTGGTGTCAGGTGGAATAACATGGTCGTGAAGGGGAAAAGAGTCTGTCGTACTATGAGAGGAGCTGATGAGTGGAGGAAGATCCTTATGATCTTCGGGTTCAAACTCGATTTTTCCTTCCGTTTCTTCAGGCGGGATGGCGGAGGTTGTATGCGTCACGTCATTAACACTGCGTGAGAAAGATTCAAATTCCATAGTCTGACTTGTCTCCCTCGGAAGATAAGAGTCTGCCAAATGATGGGAAGTGAATGGTATCATGAATTTTGAGCCTTTGATGTCGTCCAGTGTCACCAGAGGCACCACTTCACCATCTTCCACAACCACCGTTTCTTTGAATTCGACGTTCGACCCAAACTGCAAGGAAGGATTGAGCACGACTCTGATCAGAAGCAGAATATGTTAGAGGGAGCTTCTGGACCCTGGAAATTGGCATACTCTGCTTTCCTTCGGCCAAATAAACTCAAGTCCTCAAACACATGGGTCAAGCCATCCAAATCATCTGCAGGAAATCTGGAAAGCCTTTCTCTGAGAAGAAGAATAAGGGGAACATTCCAAGGCTCTGATGAAAACGCACTTCGAGTTTGTAGCTTCACGCTCCGTCTCTCTGACCTCTCTGAGAAAAGGAATCCAATCTTGGTCATGATAACCAGTCATAGATTCGAAGAGAGCGATTTCAGCTTGAACATCGTAGTATGTGTTATCCACTATCGTCTGACTCGAGTTTTGCACAATTGTGGTCATCGTAGTCGACGAAACGTTTGTAGGTAATGTGGGGTGAGAGCCATTTAGTTTATCGACCTGATCGGGAGTAGTACGTCTGTGTGTCCATTGTCAATGCACACGTGTTCATATGTCGGGTTGTGATGATATTCCCACGGCGACCGCTTGGCTCTGCCATGGTAAGCGCTGAACCTAGAGAGGAGGTCTACTTTAGGTGTTGAAATTGCCATATGAACCAATACGAAGCACTGGAAGATTGAAAAGATTAGCCATCAGGACCCATGGTCATGCAATAAAACACTGGCTTTGCCTCTTGTACCACCATGTTCATGTTGTCGCCACCTTCAGCTTCCAGCTGATGCAAGTAGTAAGTCCTATCATTTAAACCTTTCCATATCTTTACACCATGCTAACCCTCACTCGATGCATACACATGTGCATGTTCTCAAGCACTGCACATGTTTAGGGAATATGATGCCCACATACATGCCTTGCATTTACAATGCATTATGAGCTCAAGTAAACTGTTTTGCCCCTTGCAACATGTTGTAACCCTTCCACGAGCAGATGTATGTGAGCCTATACTATTTAATTACCTCTGTGTCTTGTAGTTATTGTATTATTTGAGTTAGTGCTGTTGGCCACTTTATCCAACAAAAGTACTTGATTTTTGTATGTAAAGCTATCTCAGAAGACTTATGTTGTTTCATTGATCCAAATTGACATGTGAACTGATTTGCAAGGTCATGCTAGAACCATCTTCATCCTATCCATAAACTCATTCACTGGCTCATTGTGAGATTGCTTGCCCTGCTGGAGATGCCATAGTTGTAATGAGGAAAGACAAGACTGGTTCTTCCACCATCAATTTCTATTGTGGAGGGCTTGGTCATCTTACTGCTTCCTGGAAAATGGGAATCAAGCACTTCAAGGCAGTCAAGCAGAATAATGTTGGACTTGCCATTCTCTCTGATGATGAGGAAAACTATTCATTCTAGATTCAGGAGAAGCATCAATGTTTTGCTCAAAAGGAAGTGTTGGAAATAGCAAGCTCATTGGGTGCTTAAAATGACCTGATCAGAGTACAAACTTGATCATGTGAACTGATTGACAGATCCTGTAGTAGCTATGTGCTTCTCAGTACTTGTGATACCACATGTTCTGTTTCCTTTTCTAGGTTCTCTGTCTGATTTTCCAACAGATCATTGTGAGATTGACCTTTTAATACATCTGAAGGGTTTTTATGGGTTTTTTTTAGGGGTTATGGTGGATTGGGCAAGTGAGTAAGGGGGTTGTCTAGGTTAATTTGGGCAACAATTAAATCACTATAACTATCTTTCTTTCACCCTTTGCATATTTGACATATCACAACTTATTGTTTCTTCATCATATTCTGTATATATACTGCAGGCTCAGGTGATCTTGTTGTCTCACACTGCATTCACAGGCATATATCAACTCCTAACTACAAACATCATCTCACACAGCACTCATAGCACTCATGATATAGATCACATGATGTCACATGTCTTTTATCCCCCACCCACTGTCCCTGTTCTTTACATTTGCTCTACATTGAACTACTCTCATACATTTAGTCTCCTGTAGTTAGCTTGATTTTGGCCCATTCTCTCCATCAGTGGATGGGGCAGCTTAGCTTCCCAGCCATATATTGTAATCCCCTTTGTTGAATTTTGTTTGCCATTTATTTTCTTGACTCACTAATGAAATGGAAAGTCCTCACAAAGTGTGACTTCCTACATTGTAACATGAATGCTCATTACTGAAATCCTTAATATATCAATCAATTATTTTATGAATTACATAATTACTTATACATATATAACTTAAGGTTACTCTTATGTAACCTTAAGCTTTATCTCTTGCACACTGTAGGCAGATCCAATAGACAGGTTCTGACTTGCAGCTCATGTGTGTAAGGCTCTGTAGCATGAAGTGTTACATTTTCTTAAGTCAACTTGCATTAACTTGCATTGGCTACTGCCTTTGGCAAATGACCACACTTTTGCCAAAAAATTCTTATCATCAGTGATACTATCATAACATTGTTAGACAGCATTATAAAAAGACATGTCCAAGGAGAATGCAGTGGCCAGGGAAGATGTCAGGTGCTTGGCATATAGAGCACTGCCTGGTACTCCAAGAGGAGATACTCCTAGAGGAGTAATGGTGGATGCCATGTCATACACATACATGGGTCTAGAAGAAGCTGTGATGTCAGGGGGGTTGTTTACTACAACCCCAGTGAGACCACCAAGTAGTGGTCAACAAACTGAATGCAGGAGTGAGGTAGGTGAGAGCCTGCCCAGCTTGAGTCAGAACTTAGGTCAGCCAGAGCTTGGTACAAGCTCAGGGGCTGGTCCTGCTATAGCTGCAGCCAGACAGCAGAGACCTGGGTTCTCAGCGCATATTGAGACAATTCCAGAGGATACATCTGAGTTTTTAGGTGATGATCATGATAGTAATCCTGACAAGGTCCTCAAGCAGAGGATCCTAGCATTCTGGAGACACCATGGAAAGGTCTCTAGGGCCTCCACTAGGCAGAGACTGCTGGCAAGAGTAGCAAAGCATATTGCTATTCAACAGTGATACAACCCAGTCAGTCCTGGCTGCCCAATAATGATAAAATCAAGATAACTAACGATGCCAACCAACTCAACCTTATCTGATCTAATCAACCTCCATCTAATCAAGATTGCAAAATATCTAATTGTATGAACCATGTGACATGGACATGTGACCATTATTGCCATTCCATTAACAACAACAACCATTACCAACAATTGCCTTAACAACTGCATCAACCTTGGATAATCTGGCCCTCACACAGCCCCCACACAGCAACCAATGATCAATCATACCCACAAGCACCACTCAATGGCCTACCAATTGTTTCTTCATTTTTCTTTCTTTTTCATATTACTAGCAATTTTTCTATTCAATAGCAACCTCCATCATGTGTTATCACATGCAACTGCTATGCTTACTATTACTTATCAGTTTCCCCTTTTGTTACCTTTACTTACCTATAAAATACTGCCCTGTCAGTAGCTAAATCATCATCAAATTGTACCAGAGTCTAGTCTCAGACCATGCTTCAGATCACTTCTTGCCCTTGCTTTGCTATTGGCTGATTTGGGTTTACCCAGTCCAGTTGCTCTCTCTTGTCTTCAGGCTTAACAGTGTTGTTAAGTCTAACTCTTGTTTGTCTTTGTTAAGCACCATTTGGGTGTCCTTGTTTTGTCTTTGTTAAGTGCCATACAGATGCCCCAGTCTCAACTTCATTAATGCTAGCACCTACAGCTAGCTTCTTGCATATTTTCATTAATCTCCTCCATACTCTTTGATGACCTTTTGGGTCTTTGATTCCATAGATCTCATTTACCACTACTAACTGGTAGCAACACTAACAGCCATACCATTACCTATCACTGTTTATCTCTACCTCCTTACCAACTCTGACTTTACATCTTCTTAACAAGTTTCCAGGACCTTGCTTGACTCCCCTCACACACATGTAATGCTACTATTTGCTAGCTCCCCATCTAGCTGTTCTTGTTTGGTTGTGCATGGCAGCTAAGCAGCAAAGCAGCACATCAATGGAGCATGGGGAATAACATTATTCCTAAGGCAACAGAAGCATACATAGAAGTCTATATGGATTTCTTGGAGTTGGAGGTTCAAGAGTACCTTCAACACAAGCAGAGTCAAGGATCACAAGTATCCTTGGTGTGGCCATCTCCAGTTCTATGGGGTGTTGACTCTGTGATACTGTCTCCAGTGAATGAAGCATTCACTATTCTCCAGGCTCCTCAGCAGCCTGGGGAAACTCCACAAGAATTTGCAGCTAAACAGGCTGCAGTAGAGCACTAGCAGAATGTCACATCAGGGGTGATAGCCTCTAATAATGCCCCATCCACTGAAGAGGGATCTGCTTTTACAGTGGAACCAATGTGCAGACCTAGTCATAGGACTGGTCCTCAGTGTCAAGAAATGACATGGAATGATTGTATTATCCTGCAGCAGTTCTGCAATGGGGATTTGAAGGACTACAGACAATCCTTCCATAGATGACCAGGGAGTAGTGTTTCAAGGGAACACTGCTCATGATGCATGATTATGGGCTGCTATGCCTAGAGGCACAGAGGCAGAGGTGGAGCAGGAGGAAGCTAGTGGTCCTCCTGATGTTGGAGTGGATGAGAGGAGGCAAAGTCTCCCAGAACCAGTGACTCCAGTAGCCCCTCCAAATCCATCTCCTCAGATAGAGAAAGGAGACAGGTGTGTGGGCACTGCTGCAAAGCCACCATTGATGGCATTGTAATGATTGAGGGTGCTAGACAACAGAACACCAAGAAGGTACAGTATGCTATCTTAGCACTGTTGATGGCTAGCCACTCTGGGAGTGGAGAAAGCCTACAAATTTCATTGGCAGACAATGCATGATTGTCTGTGGGCAATAATTGAACAGCTGTTAGCTGTTTGATTGACCATTCCAAAGGAGGTCAAACCCAAATGGACTGAAGCATTCAAGTCTGTAAAGCCTTACTTAGGCTCTGCCAAGTTTGGTGAACTTGAGAATTGGCTCATGAGCATATGCATAAATTACACTATGGCTCAATTAGGTGGAGAAGAGAGAGAGAGTGGGAGAAAGTGCTCTCTCTAATGGAATATTTGAGTGATGCAGCACTCAAATGGTGACATGTGCTACATATCAATAGGACTCAAGAATACTGGATGTTCAAGGCCATGGTCCTTGGATTATATGGCCAATCTGTACAGCCTTCCACAATGCAGGACACAAGAGATGTGTTCTGCAAAACACTGTACATGGCTTCTATGATGCCCTGCTGGACAAGGCTCAGAATATGGCCATCTTCCCCAATGGATTCACTATCTGGGAGCAGTTCTTGAAGGGAATACCCCATTGAGATGCTGCTAGCCCTCATTATGGATGGGGGCCTAGTGCCAGAAGTGAATACTGTCAAGGAGTTTGTGGCCAAGGCTTGGGCCTACAAGAGCAGTGTGAAAATGGCAGCATACTACTTAGGGTGCAACCCAAATTGCTCTTTGTTCAGTGGACTAGTAGTCCACAAACATGCCAACAAAGCAGTACAGAAGGAAGTGGCATGGGGTGTAATAGCACCTCTCAAGCCATGAGCTACTGTACCTGCAGCTGCCAGAGTACAACATAGTACTCCATGCCATGGTACTAGATTGAGGCCCACTCCTGTAAAGGGAGGAATAGTGGGTAAAGGTATGACCAGCAAGGCCAGTAAGCTGTCCAAGGACAGCATGACTAATCCAGCATGCTTTAACTATGGCAAATAGGGACATTATGTCCATGAGTGCAGTGAACCTTGTAAAGAGGCTTGGGTCCATCTGCAAGGCGGCATATATAGCTTCGCTGTTGGATGATAGTGAGCAGCAGGAGATAGTAGAAGATCCTGCAGTGGGTCCTGATTCTAAGAATGAAGGAGAGACTCTAGGGTCTCTCTAAGAGGAAGAGTATGTTGACTTCAAAATGTACAACAACAAGTATTATTTTATACTCATGAGAGTGATAGTGAAGGTGATGGATTATTTGCCCTCACTGACTTTGATGATGGCAAAAATTGCCGTGGCAATTCCCCATACTGTATGTGTATGTGCAAGGTGAAGGTGTTGGTAGACAGGTCTGCAATAGAGCAACCAAAATATTTGATTGCCAAGAAAGAATGTTTAGTAACCTGGGTAAAGGTTAATGGGCATGACATGTGGACATTATAGGACTCAGGGAGCACTACATCAGGGCTCATGCTATCCTTTGCCCATATAGCAAGGATAATAGTGGCTCCATTGGCTACTCCCATTATGTTAAAGCTGGGAATGATAAGTAGTTGTTCCATTGTTAATTATGGTATGAAAGTGACCATAAATGTTCCAGGGGAATGTATGGACATTGCAAACTTCAACTGATACAATATGAATATTGGTATACTCTTTATGAGGAACAACAAAGTCCTGTTGGACTTTGTGAATGATCAAGTGATCATTGATGGAGTTGCCACTCCAGTGCAGAAGCTGGCATTGGACAATACCAATGAGCAGCTGCATTGCCTTCATACAACAGAAAAGCATCATGACAAGAGGGTTCCATGACTCATGGAGCCTTGGGCTGCAGCCAGAATGGAGGATGTAGAGGACTCCAATGTGGTGCAGACTGTATCTAGCCTGCCTGTTGACAGCCCAGTGCTGTTAATGACAGAGGAAGAGTATGAGTATACTCTTCAAGGAGGAGAGAAGCAGGGTGTGGAAGTGCCAAAAACTCCACAAGTTGAGACCAAACCACAGCAGGAGTTGCTTAAATAGTGGATATGGGATAAGCCCATACAAAAACCAAAGTGGGATTGGGTTGTAGACCCAAGAATGCCTAGCAAGTGGAATCAAGTCATAGTAGACCTTGATTAGGCAGACTGAGTACAGTTGGCCTATAGGAAATAGCAAGCGTTATAGGAATGCAACATCTGATGAAGTGTTGGAACCTGATGAGTTTCACTGGAACTCAGATAGAAGAGTGAAATCTGTAATGTGGCTTATAATACCAGACGAATCTAAAATTTGTCTGGCAGCAATGATTGAAAAGTATGGACAGACTAAGCCTATCTAAGCTAGCTATGAGAAGGCTTGTATACCATGGAAGTAGAAGAAGAAGTGGAAAGCAACTCCTCTGAGATTGTCAGAGGAAGACATTCCTCAATGGAGACAACAGTGGTATGAAAAGTACTCAGACATTGTCAATGGCACTAAGGAGGAGTTACCTCCTTGGAAGTTGTAAGGGGACAACCTCCAGGGACCATTCTCTCATTTTTCTTTGCCTTTTCCTTTTTCTTTTCCCTTCTTTTCCCTTCTAGATATCATCTGTACATATTGTGTCTGCATTTCTGATCACCTGACACTGTTCCCAAGGTCATCTGATCCCCTCCTGGTCATCTGATCCTTTCCTGGCCACCTGACATTGCCAGAGTCACCTGATGGTCATGTCCGAGTTTTTATCCTTTTATTCCCACAGTCTTTTTTCAGTGGCTTCTGTGTACTGTATAGTTGATTTCCATGCTTCTGGGGCCCCAGAAGCATCCACAGCCTGGCATAGGGATTCCTCAGACTTATTCTCTTTGGATATCCCTCTGCCAGGTGAGTAGCTAGCCCTGTACACTATAGCCACTTTCTAAATACATCTTTGGATATTCTTCTGCCAGTTGTGTGAGTTCCACAGCTCTCTGAGGTTTCCCTTACAGAGGTTAATCATGAGATTAACCTCATAGACAAGTCAAAACAGTACTTGTATTTTATGCCATGTTGTCTGTGGTCCCTACAGGACCAGCTCAGAGCAAAAATTGATTGCTATGTGTGGGCAAAGTGGTGGGAACTGTATGCAGCTAATCAAGCTGCACCACTGTTGTGCATCCCAAAGAAGAATGGGACATTGCATACAGCATTAGATGTAAGACAGCGGAAGTTACACCCTTACCTGAAGTTATATGCAAAGACGTCATATAGGCAAAAGTAAGGTCAAAAATTGATCTACATCCAGCAGACATACCCAAAACTGCTTTTATGACTATTACTGGAACCTATTCAGTAATATTATGCACATTGGTGACTGCAATGTGCCTGCAACATTCCAATGACTGATGACATCTATCTTCCAAGATGTCATAGGATGATGAATGCACCTGTATCTAGACAATATATTTGTCTATTTTGACATAATTAAGGAACATGAAAAACACTTAGGAGTAGTCTTCAAAGGACTATGCCAAAATAAGTTGTACCTCAAGTGGAAGAAATGTGAGCTTTATGCTGAGTGCATAGAGCATCTCAGTCATGTAATTGATGATCAAGGGATACACCCTGATATCAGGAAGCTCAATAGAATCAAGGAATGACACATTCCTAGAACCTATAACAATATCAAACAGTTTGTAGGACTGGTAAACTATATCAGCAATTCCTTGCCTGATATATCTGCCTACACTGGACCATTGATGGCAATGACCCAGAATGGGTCACTATTTCAGTGGCAATCCCTGCATCAGTGCTGCTTTGACATGATAAAATGTGTCTGTAGCGAGACATCAGTTATTAGGCCCATTGATCCTTGTAAAGAGGATCCTATCTGGCTGATATGTGATGCCTCTAAAACAGGTGTCAGTGCAATGTATGGTCAAGTGGCAGGCATGTAGGCCTGCTGGGTTCATGTCAAAAAGTTCACAAATGCCTAGCACAGTTATGCTGTGCATGAGCTTGAAACACTAGCCATTTTAGAAGTGCTCCTGAGATGGGAAGACAAGCTTCTAGGCTATAAGATCCATGTAATCACAGATCATAAAGCATTTGAGTTTTTTAAGACTCAACAGATGCTCACAGCATGTCAGCAGTGGTGGATGGACTATCTATCCAAATTCATTTTTGACATAACCTATGTCAAGGAGGAACTCAATAAGGTTGTAGACTGTTTGTCATGCTACTATGAGAGTGATATGTCTAAGGACATACACCATGTTTATGAGTATGTTCATGCAGATGCTGTCAGGGGACGCTGATACGACCCAGTCAGCGCTGGCCACTCAACATTAACAAGTCAAACAAAGCACATGACACTGGCATGTGACCACTACCAACCAACCGCTAATGACACTGACCATTACTAGCAATCGTCCTAACAACTGAGCCGACCTTGGACAATCCAGCCCTGTTTACAGCCCCTGACCAGCGGCTGACAATTGATCATAAATTTATTTTCACTTACAATTTTCTTTCTCAATCTACTTACAATTCTCTCATATTACTTACAATTTTCCTATTCAATAGCAGCCCCTGACATGCGTTATCACATGCGACTGCTATGCTTATTATCTCTTACCAGTTTCCCCTTTTGCTACATTACATACCTATAAATACTGCCCTGTCAGTAGCTAAACATCATTGAATCATACCAGAGTCTAGTGCCCATATTAGACTATGCTTCAGATCACTTTCTGCTCTTGCTTTGCTACCAGCTGATTTGGGTTTACCCAGTCCAGTCTCCTTTCATTTGCTCAGCTTAACGGTATCGTTAAACTTAGCACTTGTCATCCTTGCTAAGCGTCATATGGGTGCCTTCATTAAGCCTTTGTTAAGCACTATATAGGTGCCCTAGTTAGGCCTTTGTTAATGCTAGCACCTACGGCTAGCGACTTGTATATTTCTGTTCACTCCACCTTGACTTCTTAACAACCTTCTGGGTCTTCATCTCACAGATCTCTCACTGCTGTGACTCGGTAATGATACTAATGGTTGTACCATCTCTTCTTACCGTCCTCTCACATTTCCTTACTGACTCCAACCTCACAACTCCTTACTGGGTTTCTGGGACTTTGCTTGACTCCTCACACACACATGTAACACTACTACTTGTTAGCTATTCTATCTAGTTGGTCTTGTTGGTTGTTTACTGCATGGCAGCTAGGCAGCAAGTCAGCGCATCACTTTGGAGCCCACTGCGAGGGGTTCTATAGCAAAATTCCACCGGAAACTTGCCTCCAGGCTAAAAACTGCTTATGTCTCATTACCGAATCCTTGCTCCCAGTTATTCCTTTTGACATTCCCCCTCCTTCGCCGTTAACATCTTTAATGACACCACCTTGTAACCTTGAAGAGGAACTTGCTACCGCTAGGGAACTTCTCAACGTTAACGAACTCCTAGAGAACTTCCTGGGCCATCACATCAACAACTTCCTTGACGCACCACTACCCCTGTTGTCTCCCAATCCCTACCCCCCAGTTCAACCTACCACACCTTTACCGACACCTGTTAGCACTACTGCCATGGGTGATGCCCATCTTTCCTGCCATATGCCACACCGTAACAACTCTACCGCACCTAAATGGGACAAGAGGTGTCCATGAGAGCTTGCCCAGTACTTCCACAAGCTCAAATATCTCTTAGCAGACTGCACCATTAATGACGATAACCAGAAAAAGGAATACACTGCTCAGTATGTGTTGTATGATACTGCGGAGACCTGGCTTGGCTTGTCAGAGTTTAGCAACCATACATATGCCAAGTGGAAGATAGCAGTCTTTTGTTTATACCCTGGAGCCTGAGGAATCTGCCTGTTACACTCTCCAAGACCTTGAGCGACTCATTAACCAGACCTTCTCTGCCAGTATCACTACTCTTACTATAGGGACTTCCAGTGCCTGGCACATTGGCTTCTGGCTAAAGGCAAGATTTACCAAAATGAGGAACACCGTTTATTCCAGCAAGGCATACCAACTTTGTTATGGTCCAAACTTGTTTGCTGCTTAGAAATCACCCTTCCTGACCATCACCCTATGAGGTGGATCAAGTCTTTGAAGCTGCCAAATGGGTTCTAAAGGGTACCAACACCACCATGACATGGAAAAAGCCAACAATCACTAATGCTAAAACCCCCATCATTAACACCACCACCTCCATACCAACTACCATCATTGAAAAGGAACCTCTCAATATCGCCACTGCCGCTATTGTCAATGCCTTGGCTTGCATGGAGGAAAAGATGGCCACATTGACTGCCAGTAACAGTTCTCAGTCCCATGCCTCTCAACCACTTAGCGACAGCTGTCACTTCTGTGGAGAAACCAGTCATACCATGGTATGAGGCAATTGCATTCAGCTGGAAAACTTTATTGGTCAAGGCAAGATCCATCAGAATCACAAAGGCAAAGTTGTCTTACTGTCTGGCACTATAATCCCCAACTACATTGGCAAACGGCTTTATATGGAATGTATCGACAAATGGCATAGGCTGAACCCCAACCAGCTTCTTACTGGCCGCCTCAGCGCTGATGCTAACCCTGATGTGGAGCAGCTCCAAGGCATGTCCCAGACATTGATTCATGAAGTCCTGCAACCAGAAACTGCTAGCCCAGGAACATTATCCAGGGAAGAACATGTCGCTGCTTTAGAACGGGAACTTTATGCTCTATGCTGCCCAGCAGAAGTCTTTGACGGTATTGAGATCCCTTGTGCTAAGGGATATTGACCGGTCCCTCCCAAAGCTGCTAACGACTCCACCTGCCAGTTCCCCTGCTGCTAATGAATGACCTGCCTCAGCCTCTGCTATTGGTTCCGCTAAAGCTCCCGAGCCCCTGGTCATTAATAACATTCCTATGGTCGATCCCCCTGTTTACCCTTATTCCAGTATCTTGTCTCGCTATCAACCCCCAACCAATCAGAACTTTGATGCCCCGGACAAATGCTCAGACCCTGCTTATTGAAGTACGGCCCTCATCTACAACATTGAACAGTCCAAACAGGTTTTTGACCGGGTACTCCAGACTAAGCTTACTGTATCTGTTGGCAAACTCTGCTCCCTCTCTAACCATATCTGGAACCAGTTCAGAAATGCTGTTATGCCTAAACAAACTGTGCCCCCAAATGTCACTACATTCCAAGAATCTACCAATGTCCTTGACAATACCCTGCCCTCATTTGCCCTTAACAACACCCTTGCTACCGACTCATCACTTACCAATGCTGCTAGAGCCCAGGTCACCTCAATAGATCCTGTGGAAGCGTACATCAAGTCACTACCACCTGGCAAGGAGCTGGTTACATTAATGGTTGCTCAGGAGTCTTAGGAAATTCAGTCTATCATGCTCCTGGTCAATAACCATGAGGAAATTGAATGTATAGCAGATAGCAGCTCTCAGATCATCTCCATGTCTGCCGAAGTTGCTAACTATCTCGGTGTCTCCTACGACCCCAGCATTGTTCTAAACATGCAGAGCACTAACGGTACTATGGACAAGTCCCTCAGTCTAGCTCATAACGTCCCACAGTTAATGACTCTGAGGAAGACTTAGCGGTCATCCTCAAATACAACCACCAAAAGCACTCCATTATAGTGCAATCACATACCCCGCTAGACCCCAAAATATTAGAAAACCCAAAAACAGTTTCCAACAATCTCTCTCTTGCTTATCTATATGCGACCGCTAGCAACCTTACCAAGACCATTATTCTGCCGCGCTCTTATTTTGTTTCTTTCCTCTCCCTCAATTCTTGGCCAAGCATCTGGAATGCTCAATTCCCCCTCAGCCCCCACTTACATTAATGTCTCTTTCCCTGCCATTTATGCCACCACCAAGCCAAAATGCAAAGGAGTCCAAGTCAAGAAGAAATATAAGCCAGTCACTTTGAAGACCAAGCCTGTTGCTAGCCAGGTTAGCGAAGACTTTTGAATCAAACAACACATCCTTGGCGACCCCTTAGCAAACCTACCCAAGCTCAACCCTAATCTCCTTCCCTATGTACTGACATCTTGCTTTACCAAAGATTGCAAAGCGACATTTGTTAAGGAACACAATACCGGCTTTCTTACTCAAGATGAGCTTAACATAATCGTGGACCTTATCGTTAAACAACAAAACACCTTTGCTTGGAAAGACTCTGAAAGAGGTAGCCTACAACCTGACTTCTTCCCTCCTGTTTGCATACTGACAATTCCTCATGTCCCTTGGGTCCAACATAACTGACCGATACTGCCAGGCTGCAAGGGGACATCTCTTCCTGAGCCTATACATTCCTTCTCCTTCCATACATCCATCCATCCTCCCCTTCCCTTTCCCTTTTCTTTTTCCCCTTCTTTCTGTCTTCATTCCTTCATACATTGTCTGTTACATATTGTCCGAGTTTTTGATTAGGTAATTCCTTACCAATCAACTCTCTGGCAATGTCCGAGTTTTTCATCTTTTGTTCCCACACACCTTTTTCAGTGGCTTATGTGTACTATATAGTTGATTTCCATGCTTCTGGGGCCCCAGAAGCATCCACATCCTGGCATAGGGATTCCTCAGACTTATTCTCTTTGGATATCCCTCTGCCAGGTGAGTAGCTAGCCCTGTACACTGTAGCCACTTGCTAATACATCTTTGGATATCTCTCTGCCAGTTGTGTGAGTTCCACAGCTCTCTGAGGTCGCCCTTACAGCAGAATAAGTCTCTCTTAACTGGTCTGAGTTCACCCAAGCAGTTGTGCTCCCCTGTCTGCCTCTTTTCTGCCTCCAGAGCCCCACTCCTGCCTGCTAGCTCCCCCACCAGTCCTTTTTTGGTCCCTTCTCTACCATGCCTGCCACCCCAGCCTCAGACCTTCCTCCTGCCCCAGGCACCCCAGTCCCTGCTTAGTATGACGCCTATGCTCAGTTACAGGCTGTAGAACAGGGCCTTTCCACCTCCAACACCACCCAACTTGCTCTCTCTCACCAGCTCTCTACCATGCAGGCTCAGCTCAAAGAACTCCTTTCCTCCATGCACTCTGCTTCACTAGGGGTCATCCCTAGCCCCACTGTCCTCTCCAACGCCCCCCTATTGCCGACTCCAGACCATCCCCCTGCTGGAGTTCTCCCTGCAGCAGCCATCACCCTGCTGTCCCCTGTTGTGACAACGATTGCCTCCAAGCCCTTGTCCGCAATCAAGGCTGCCCCTCCTCCCTCTTTTGATGGAGACCGAGCTCAAGGATGTCAATTCCTGACTGCCTGCAAGCTGTATATTAGCTTGTATGCCCAATCAAGTGGGCATTATCCTATATGAATGCTGGGCACGTGGCCGATTTGGTGCAGGAGATTCTGGAGGACAATGCAAACATGTTTCTAGACTGGGCTGCGTTTGAGTCTTGGTTCCTCTCTGAGTTCACGCACCCCAATGAGGCACAATGCGCCGCCCTCACGCTAGAGGGCACCTCTTATCACCAGCAGGGCCGTACCCTCGACACCTATATTGACGGTTTCAAGCAGCTGGTTCGTCATTCGGGGTTTCCCAGGTCCGCGCAGCTGGTTCTCTGTTTCCGGCATGGGCTCAAACCATCAATCTGTAAACAGAT
This sequence comes from Termitomyces sp. MG145, assembly GCA_003313055.1. Lineage (NCBI taxonomy): Eukaryota > Fungi > Basidiomycota > Agaricomycetes > Agaricales > Lyophyllaceae > Termitomyces > Termitomyces sp. MG145. The sequence continues at coordinate 29,389 of QGOB01000788.1, forward strand.
TGATGGCATGGTAAATGGACGCCTTGGGGATGAGGACATAGAGGGCTGGATTGCAATGGCGTGTCTGGTGGATCAGAATGCCCATGCTGACCAACAGTTTGAGACATTTCATGCCTTTCAGTCACGCCCCCTAGTGCTGCTCCCTTTCCCTGCTAAACCTTCTGCTCACTGGGCACCAGCCCCACTCCCGGTCCCCGCAGCCACCCCCACCATACAAGGCCTGGCACCCTGGGCCTCCGCAGCAACACCAACAGCAAAGATCTCCATGAGAGTGCCCATGGACATTGACGCTGCTAGAAGGAAGGGAGGAGTCCCTCCTTCTGTGTGCCGCTGTTGTGGGAAGCCTGGGCACTGGGCTCGCAGCTGTCCAGAAGGGCTCAATGTGCCCTATTTGTCAGCCGACAAATGGGATGCACTCATTATGGAGCTCCTGGCTGGCGAAGGATGCTGCAGGTGTACCTTCCTCCGAGGTGATGGATAAGATGTCAGAGGATGGAGAGGAGGACGTGCTGGAGGATTTTTAGCATTGCAGTGGATGGACCGTACACCTCCACTGCCTAGCTCTAACTGCTTTGCATGTTTGCTCGTAGAATCTTTTAATACAGTTCCTTCTCTTGATTCTTCTACATGCAAACCGGTTGAGACCTCCGCAGCCATACTACCCCCTCTTTCTCCTACACCAGCCAAAGCTCATCCTCCTCCCTGAGTGCACCTTCCCAGCTGGGAACGCCGTCTTCCATGCAAGTACACAGTGGCTTCCATCCCACTCTCTGGAGGTAGAGATAGAGACTACAGATATGCAGCATACATAGCGAGTCCAGGCTCTTCTGGATAGTGGGGCCACTGGACTCTTCATGGATGTCGCATTTGTCAAGAGGCATCAGCTGACCACCCACCCATTGACCCAACCCATTCCAGTATACAACATTGACGGTACCCTCAATGAAGCTGGCTCTATCCGGTGTGTGACAGAGTGTATCCTCCGCTATTGCAACTATGCAGAACGGGCAGTGTTTGCCGTCACTAGTCTAGGAAAGCAGGATATCATCCTAGGCTACACCTGGCTGCGCCTACATAACCTGGATATTGACTGGTCTACTGGGGAAGTCAAAATGAGTCGATGTCCACGTCAATGCTCTACCTGTGCGGAGGAAGCCCAATCGGAACGTCATGTGCATGCCCGAGAGCAAGCCTCAGTCCAAGCCTGCCAATGGGGTCCCCTGCCCTACCCTGACCTAGACCTGTTGGACCCTCCTCCCTTAGCATTCCCTTGTAAAGGAGGCCCCTCACAAGGATGCTTGTAGGGATAGAGGAGACCCCAAACCGGAACAGGCTGGCAGTAGCAGCTTACCGGGAACCCCAGAGTCTGACACTCCTGACAAAGTCATTGAGGAGGGTGACTGGATCCTAGCAGCCTTGCCATGCCGATCATTGGACGTTGCGGAGGTCCGTGCTAATCAAACCACGTCGCAGCGTCTGGTGGAGGCCTTCACCTGGAATGTGCAACCAAAGTCCTTCTTAGATGCTATACCGGACTACCTTCATGACTTTGAAGACGTGTTCTCCAAGACCTCCTTTGACTCCCTCCCAGAGCGCAAGCAGTGGGATCATGCCATAGAGTTAGTTCCTGATGCAGAGCCCTCAAACTGCAAGGTCTACCCACTTGCGCCAGAGGAGCAGGATGAGCTGGATGCCTTCCTCCAGGAGAACCTCGAGTCTAGTAGAATTTGCCCTTCCAAGTCGCCCATGGCCTCCCCCATCTTCTTCATCAAAAAGAAGGATGGCTCCCTCTGACTGGTGCAGGACTATTGTGTGCTGAACACCCTCACTGTCAAGAATTGTTACCCCCTCCCCCTCATCTCCAAGCTTGTCAATAACCTCCGTGATGCGCAGTATTTCACCAAGTTAGATGTCTGCTGGGGCTATAACAACGTGCACATCAAGGAAGGAGATGAGTGGAAGGCCATATTCTGGACAAATCGAGGGCTGTTTGAACCACTGGTCATGTTCTTTGGCCTCACCAATAGCCCAGCTACATTCCAGACCATGATGAATGACATCTTCCGTGACCTCATTGCAGAAGGAGTGGTGTGTGTGTACCTCGATGACATCCTCATCTTTACCAAGATCCAAGAGGAGCACTGCCACATTGTATGCTTGGTTCTGGAACGACTCTGCCAACACCAGCTCTACCTCAAACCTGAGAAGTGCGAGTTTGAGCAGACCCAAGTGGAATACCTTGGACTCATTATCTCCCACGGAACAGCAGAAATGGACCTGGTAAAGGTAGCTGGAGTAGCAGACTGGCCAGCACCTTAGAACAAGAAGGAGGTCCAATCTTTCCTGGGGTTCACCAACTTCTACTGGCGGTTCATCCAGGACTTCTCTCATCATGCCCGCCCTCTTTTTGACCTGACTTCAAAGGACAAGCCTTGGCAGTGGACAGAGGCTCAGCAAACAGCCTTCAAGACTCTGAAGCGTGCAGTGACCTCCCAACCAGTTCTCATCTCCCCAGATGACAGCCTGCCATTCCGTGTAGAGGCGGACAGCTTAGACTTTGCCACTGGAGCTGTCCTCTCCCAGCAGTCTAAGGAGGATGGGAAATGGCACCCCATTGTGTTCTATTCCAAGAGTCTCAATGCTGTGGAGTGTAACTATGAGATCCATGACAAGGAGATGCTGGCAATCATCCGTTCCTTTGAAGAGTGGCATCATTTCTTAAAAGGGGCCCGGCATCAGTTTGAGGTCTGGACAGACCACAAAAACCTAGAGTACTCCTGCACTGCAAAAAAGCTCAACTGACAACAGGCCCGCTGGTCCCTCTACCTGGCAAACTTTGACTTCACACTTCATCACAGGCCAGGTCAGAGTATGGGTAAGCCAGACGCATTGTTGCGTCGGGCAGACCATGGGACTGGAGCAGGAGACAACGACAATATTGTCCTGCTTAGGCCAGAGCTGTTTGCAATTTGGGCACTTGAAGGTCTGACAATCCAGGGTGAAGAGGTATCCATTCTGGCAGATATACGGAAGAGCAACCAAGAAGGACTCCATGAGGATGTGGTGGCTAAAGCAGCAGCAATGCTGATACGACCCAGTCAGCACTGGCTGCCCGACACCAACAAGTTGAATCAAGCATGTGACCTTAGCACGTGACCACTACTGACTGACCACTAACGACACCGACCATTACCGACAATTCCCTTAATGACCGAGCCAACCTTCGACAATCCAGCCCCCTCTCTACGGCCTCCGACCAGCAACCGACGATCGATCGTAAAACAATTTTCTCTTACTATTTTATTTCTCGATCTACTTACAATTTTTATCATATTACTTACAATTTTCCTATTCAATAGCGGCCCCCGACATGCGCTATCACCTGCGACCACTATGCTTACTATCTCTTACCGGTTTCCCCTTTTATTTCCTTATGCACCTATAAATACTGCCCTGCCAGTAGCTAAACATCATTGAATCATACCAGAGTCTAGTCCCCATTTCAGACTACACTTAAGATCTTGTTCTCGCTCTCGCTTTGTTAATGGCTGATTTGGGTTTACCCAGTCCAGTCTCCTTCAGTTTCTGCGCTCAGCTTAACAGTATTGTTAAACTTAGCACTCGTCATCTTTGTTACGTGCCATACAGGTGCCCTCGTCTTGCCTTCGTCAAGCACCATACGGGTGCCCTTGTCTTGCCTTTGTCAAGCACCATATGGGTGCCCTCATTTCGCCTTCATTAATGCTAGCGCTTACGGCTAGTGACTCGTATATTCCTGTTAACTCCTCCTACATTCCTTAATGACCTTCTGGGTCTTTACAGATCTCTCAACCCACTGCAATTTGGTAGCGACACTAATGGCTGCACCGCTATCTCTTACTGCTCTTGCTCACTTCCTTACCAACCCCGACCTCACAACTCCTTACTGAGTTTCTGGGACTTTGCTTGACTCCTCTCACACACACATAACACTAATACTTGCTAGCTATCCCTATCTAGCTGGTCTTGTTGGTTGTTTCCTGCACGGCAGCTGGGTGGCAAGTCAGTGCATCATTTTGGAGCCCACCACGAGGGGTTCTATAGCAAAATTCCACTGGAAACTCGCCTCCAGGCTAAAAACTGCTTATGTCTCGTTACCGAATCTTTGCTCTCTGTTATCCCTTTTGACATTCCCCCTCCTTTGCCATTAACACCCTTAACAACACTGCCTCGTAACCTTGAAGAGGAACTTGCTACCGCTAGGGAACTTCTCGACGTTGACAAACTCCTAGAGAACTTCACAGGCCATCACATCGACAACTTCCTCAACACACCGCTACCGCCGTTATCTCCCAATCCCTACTCCCCAGTCCAACCTACTACACCCTTACTGACACCCATTAACCCTACTGCCATGGGTGATGCCCATCCTTCCTGTCATATGCCACCCTGCAACGACTCTACTGCACCCAAGTGGGATGAGAGTTGCCCTCGAGAGCTTGCCCAGTACTTCCGCAAGCTTGAATATCTCTTAGCAGACTGCGCTGTTAACAACGATAACCAGAAAAAGGAATATGCCGCTCGGTACGTATCGTATGACACTGTGGAGACCTGGCTTGGCTTGTCAGAGTTTAGCAACCATACATATGCCAAGTGGAAGATAGCAGTCTTTTGTTTATACCCTGAAGCTGAGGAATCTGCCCGTTACACTCTCCAAGACCTTGAGCGACTCGTTAACCAGACATTCTCTGCCAGTATCACTACTCTTACTATAGGGACTTCCAGTGCCTGGCATGTTGGCTTCTGGCTAAAGGCAAAATCTACCGAAATGAGGAACACCGTTTATTCCAGCAAGGCATACCGACTTCATTATGGTCCAAACTCGTCTGCCATTTAGAAAAAACCCTTCCCGATCATCACCCAGAGGACCCCTATGAGGTAGACCAAGTCTTTGAAGCTGCCAAATGGGTTCTGAAGGGTACTGACACTGCCACAACTTCGAAAAAGCCAACAACCACTAATGCTAAGACTTCCACCGTTAACACTGCTGCCCCTGTACCAACTACCATCATTAAAAAGGAACCTCTCAACATCGCCGCTGCCACTATTGTCAACGCTCTCGCATGCATGGAGGAAAAGATGTCTGCATTGACTGCCAGTAACAGCTCTCAGTCCCACACCTCTTGACCCCCTAGCAACAGCTGCCACTTCTGCAGCAAAACTGGTCACAATATAGCACGAGGCAATTGCATTAAGCTGGAAAGCTTCATCAGTCAAGGCAAGATTCATCGGAATCATGAAGGCAAGGTTGTCTTACCATCTGGCACTATGATCCCCAACTACATTGGCAAACGGCTCTACATGGAACGTATTGACGAATGGCACAGGCTCAACCCCAACCAGCTCCTTACTAGCTGCCTCTCTGCTAATGCTAACCCTGATGTGGAACAGCTCCAAGGCATGTTGCTGATGTTTATCCACAAAGTCTTGCAACTGGAAACCGCTAGCCCAGGAATGTTATTCAGGGAGGAACATGTCGCTGCCTTGGAATGGGAACTTTATGCTCTACATTGCCCCACAGAAGTCTTTGACAGTATCGAGATCCCTTGTGCTAAGGGATATCCACTGGTTCCCCCTAAAACCACTAATGACTCCGCTGCTACCAGTTCCCCTGCCGCTAATGAATGATCTGTCCTTGCCTCTGCTCCTGCCACTAACGAACATCCTGCCACTGCCTCTGCTACCAGTACCGCAAAAGCCCCTGAGCCACCAGTCGTTAACAGCGTTCCCATGATCAATCCCCCAGTCCACTCTTATTCCAGTATCTTGTCTTGCTATCAGCCCCCGACCAACTGAAACTTTGGAGCTCCAGACAAACGGCCTGATGCTGCTTACTGAAGTATGGCCTCCATCTACAACATTGAGCAGTCCAAGCAGGTTTTCAACCAGGTACTCCAGACCAAGCTTACCGTCTCTGTCAGTGAACTCTGCTCCCTCTCTAATGACATCCAGAACCAGTTCAGAAATGCCATTATGCCTAAACAAACTGCGCCTCCCAACATCACTGCCTTCCAAGAATCCACCAACATCCTTGATGACGCTCTGCCCTCATTTTCCCTTGACGACACCCCTGCTACCAACCCTCCTCTTACCAATGCCGCTAGAGCCCAAGTCACCTTGATAGACCTGGTGGAAGCATACATCAAGTCGTTACCACCTGGCAAAGAGCCGGTTACATTAACGGTTGCCCAGGAATCTCAGGCAATTCAGTCTATCATGCTCTTGGTCGATAATTGCAAGGAAATTGAATGTATAGCGGATAGCGGCTCCCAGATCATCTCCATGTCTGCTGAAGTCACTAACTATCTCGGCATCTCTTACGACCCCTCCATCATTCTGAATATGCAGAGCGCTAACAGTACAATGGACAAGTCTCTTGGTCTAGCTCGTAACGTCCCTTGCACAGTTGGCGGTATCACGCTGTACCTTCAGATCCACATTCTACGCTCCCCCGCTTACAATATCCTGCTTGGTTGCCCCTTTGATGTCCTTACCAAGAGTACGGTCAACACCCTTAGTGAAATGGAAACCACAATAACAATAACGGACCCCAATACCAGACTTTGTTGCACCATCCCTATGTTTCCCTGCGGTCAGTACAAGCAACAAAAGGTTCAGCCCAAGTATAGCGCTGGACTGCCCCATTGCTTTTGGCACCACCCTCATGGTTAACAACTCTGAGGAAGACTTAGCAGTCATCCTCAATTATGACCACCAAAAGCACTGCGTTATAGTGCAATTGCATACCCCGCTCGATCACAAAATATTAGAAAACCCAAAAACAGTTTCCGACAGTCTCTCTCTTGCTTATTTATATGTGACCGCTAGCGACCTTACCAAGACCATTATCCCGCCGTGCTCTTATTTCACTAGTCTCTCTAATCCCTCAATTCTTGGTCAAGCATATGGAATGCTCGATACCCTCTCAGCCCCCGTTTATGTTAACATCCCCTTCCCAGCCGTTTATGCTGCCGCCAAGCCAAAATGCAAAGGAGTCCAAGTCAAGAAGAAATATAAGCCAGTTGCATTGAAGACCAAACCTGTTGCTAGCCAGGTTAGTGAAGACTTTTGAATCGAACGGCATATCCTTGGCAACCCCTTAGCAAACATACCCAAGCTTGATCCTAATCCCCTTTCCTTCTTACCGACTCCTCGTTTTACCGAAGACCGCAAAGCGACTTTCATTAAGGAACACGATACCAGCTTTCTTACCCACGATGAGCTAAATGTACTCGTGGACCTTGTTGCTAAGCAACAAAATGCATTCGCTTGGGAAGACCCTGAAAGAGGTAGCCTTCAACCCGACTTCTTCCCCCCCATTCGCATACCGACCATCCCTCACGTCCCTTGGGTTCAGCACAACCGACCAATACTGCCAGGTCTCAAAAAGGAAATCTGCAAAATCATTTGTAGCAAGATCCAAGCAGGCATTTACAAACCTTTGAACTCCGCTTACCGGTCCTGCTGGTTTTGTGTCTTGAAGAAAAACAGTGAACTTCACCTAGTCCACAGTCTCGAGCCGTTAAACCAAGTCACAATCCGCCACTCTGGAGTTCCCCCTTTCCCCGACCATGTTGCCAAATCCTTTGCTGGCCGCATTTGCAGCGCTACCCTCAACCTCTACGTTGGCTACGACAAATGCATTATCGACTCTGCTTCCCATGACTTAACGACATTCCAGACCCTGTTTGGTGCTCTCCGTTTAGTAATGCTACCAATGGGATGGACTAACGCTGTACCCATCTTCCATGACGATGTCACCCACATCCTCCAGCCCAAAATCCCCTATAATGCCCTCAGCTTCATTGACAACGATGGCATTAAGGGCCCGAAAGACTGGAAACTTGTTAACAGCACATCCACTAAGCATCCCGACAATCCCAACATCTGTTTAGCACTTTGGGAGTTCTTTGAGCTCCTAAACCGTGTCCTTCAGCAAATGAAGTACTGTGGTGGTACTTTCTCTTGTCATAAGCTAGTCCTCTGCATGCCTACCTTCAAGATCCTTGGCCACGTCTGTACCCCTAATGGCTGAGTCCCTGACAAAAACCGTTTAGCGCTATTGGACCGCTGGGGCCCTTGCCAGTCATTAACCAAAGTCTGTGCTTTCCTAGGTACTGTTGGAGTCCTCTGGATGTTTGTTAAGAACTTTGCCCATTGTGCCCATCACCTAACAAAGCTCACCCGTACTGGAGTTCCCTTCGAATTCAGACCCGACCAGCTTAATGCCCAGAAGGACCTCGTTAAGGCCTTGCACGATGCTAAACCCCTTGTACCTATTGACTATGAGTCCGACAATCCCGTTATCTTAGTGGTTGACACTTCCTACATAGCGGTCAGTTTCTACCTTTGCCAGTGCACTATCAACAATTGCAAACAACGTCGCTTTAATTGTTTTGGCTTCATCACCCTTAACAAACATGAAGCTCGCTTCAGCCAGCCCAAGCTCGAGCTTTACGGTTTGTACTGAGCCTTGCAGGCGCTATGCATGTACCTTCTAGGCATTAGAAACCTTATTGTCGAAGTCAACGCTCGCTACATTAAAGGTATGCTACAGAACCCTGACATTCAGCCCTCCGCTAGCATGAACCGCTGGATCATGGCTATCCTCATGTTCCACTTCAAGCTTGTCCACGTTAAAGGAACCTTCCACAGACCCGACGGACTTTTGTGACAACCATTTACAGCCTACCGACCCTCCCCCAGACAATACTGACAATGACATCTTCAAAGACTGGGTCGATCGTATGCACAGATTTATGCACCATGTTCAGTTACCAACTGCCCTTGCCCACTCAGCCTCTACCGCCCCTTGTTTACCCCCATTTGCCCATTACCTTCCGACTCTAGCGACATTTGTTAACGACACCACTCCTCTTACCAAAGTCTCGATTCCACCTGTTACCGACCCCCTCTCCTATGACAACGTCCCTTGCTCACCCAAGGCCCTTGCTGGCGACAACAGAGTCTGACTTGTCAAGCAGTGGCTTACCGACTTTAAGCAACCACTGGGTCTCAACAACAAAGCCCTTGCTACCTTCCTTCACTACACTAGCAGCTTCTTCCTTGCTAACGGCAAACTTTGGCAACGCAATCATAGCAGTGAACACAAGCTCTTCATACTGACCGACTTGCGACTTCGCATCCTGCACGCTATGCACAACGACCTTGGACATTGCGGTCTGTTCGCTACAAGAGCCGCCCTGCTGGAGCGCTTTTGGTGGCCACAGGTAGCAGCCGATATCGTTTGGTACATCCATTCATGCCATATTTGCCAAGTCCGCCAAACGACCAAAGTCCTCATACCGCCAACCATCGCTACCCCCACAGCTCTCTTCAGCAAAATCTATATTGACACCATGTTCATGCCACCTTCGAACAAGTTCAAATACATCATCCAAGAACGCTGTTTGTTACAACGACCTCACAATGCTGCATCAGCAACACCCGCGGCCATCTCCAGACAGACCCCTGGGCATCACCAAACCACGGCATCTCAGCTGACATGTCACCCTGAGGCTTCCCTGCCACTAGATACATCCAAACCCTCGGCATCCCAGCCACCACCATAACATTCCTCCTGCAAACTGCCAGCATGCCACCAGGCTCCACATCTGCTCCTGTAACCTGATGGCACCACTATCGCACCGCGGCCCATGTCAGCATGCCCCAATAGATTGCCATGACCCTGGGGCTGAGAGCTGTCACGGGACTTAGCCAGAGGATAATCAGATGCCATGATCCCAGGCTAGGACCCTGTCCCAGGACTTAGTGGGAGGGTAATATATAAATTGTAGGATAACATACGGAGTTGGTAGTCTTGATATTCACCATAGTTCACCATAGTCTTCATTTCTGTTCCGGTCTAGTTTTGTGCCTCCATCTATCTCTCTTGTCTCATCTCTCATATCTCGTCTCCGTGCCTCGTACTTCTGTTCCGTGACTCATATTCTTATTCTGTATCTCTCCTCTATCTCTCTATTTCCTGTCACGTATCTTTTCCCCTATCTCTATCTCCAGTTCTGTATCTCCTATCATCTCCTGGTTTCCTGATCAATCTATCTCCTATCTGTTCTGTACTCATCTCCATCAACTTCCGAGCCTACCTCTGTTCCCAATCAATCTTATCTTTCCCACCCCTTCCTTGCCTCTCCAGTAAAAACTCCAACCGCCTGAACTTGTGCTCCCCAACCCGGAGCATGCCTGTCTTTGCACGTGTCACTACTCGTACCCCGGAGCATCCGGACTTTGTCCCAGGCCACTCATAGTTGAACTGGAGCTTCCGAGAAGCCCCAGACCTGTACTTGGCCTCCCAAGCTTGCCTAGTAAGGACTCACCAGTGTAGCTGAGCTCCCATCGTCAGCGGGACCTGACACCCCCAACCAGTGGCCGACGATCAATCCATAAATTTATTTTCACTTACAATTTTCTTTCTTGATCTACTTACAATTTTCTCATGTTACTTACAATTTTCCTATTCAATAGCGGCCCCCAACATGTGTTATCACATGTGACTGCTATGCTTATTATCTCTTACTGGTTTCTCCTTTTGCTACATTACATACCTATAAATACTGCCCTGTCAGTAGCTAAACATCATCAAATCATACCAGAGTCTAGTGCCTGTATCAGACTATGCTTCAGATCACTTTCTGCTCTTGCTTTGCTACTGGCTGATTTGGGTTTACCCAGTCCAGTCTCCTTTTGTTCACCCAGCTTAATGGTATTGTTAAACTTAGCACTCATCATCCTCGCTAAGCACCATATGGGCGCCCTTGTTAAGCCTTCATTAAGCACCATACAGGTGCCCTAGTCAAGCCTTCGTTAATGCTAGCACCTATGGCTAGCGACTTGTATATTTCTGTTCACTCCACCTTAACTTCTTAACGACCTTCTGGGTCTTCATCTCACAGATCTCTCACTGCTGTGACTTGGTAGCAATACTAATGGTTGTACTGTCTCTTCTTACTGTCCTCTCTCATTTCCTTACTGACTCCGACCTCACAACTCCTTACTGGGTTTCTGGGACTTTGCTTGACTCCTCTCACACACACGTAACACTACTACTTGTTAGCTATTCTATCTAGTTGGTCTTGTTGGTTGTTTCCTGCATGGCAGCTAGGCAGCAAGTCAGCACATCAACACTTTGCTTACTCCCAGGCTACCTCCAGGGACTTTCCATTCCACTCGCACTCATCTCCAGTGCATCTCTGGGAATCCACATTCCCTCATTCATTGGTCTCCCAGGCTTGATTGTGGAACCCCAGGAGCTCAATCATTCATTCCTGGAGTTTGATTGTTGGCCTCCAGAGCTCCATTAGTTAGTGGATTTGCCCTTGGGAGCAGTCCAGTAGCTTAGGTGTACTGTACAGTACGTTCCCATGCTCCCCAAACCCTCAGAAGTGCCCCCTCTGGCCATAGGAATTCCCCAGACTTGTTCTTTTTAGATCTCCCTCTGCCTGGTATGTAGCTATGCTTGTAGAATATTGTACAGTACTAAATGCAACTTTGGATCTCCCTCTGCCAGCTGTGTGATTGAGCCATAGCTCCTGGAGGTCACCCTTATAGATGTATGTATAGACCCTGAGGGGGATGATTTTCCTCCTCAATGGGTAGAAGAACTCGGTCATCAGATTGAGCAGCTTTAAGTGTGTGTGGACCAAGATCTGGTCTGCCCTGAGCAAATGCACGATTGAGCAGAGCCTTGCAATTATGAGGCTCAAGCACTGGAAGCTGGTTGAGAAGAGGATAGTAATTCTCCTCTAGGTGATGCCAAAGACAACAATGTACAGCTAGGAGAAGCATTGGCCTCTCCAGACACGTTACCATGCCCTCAGGAAATCAAAGATGCCAAATGGCATTGCTAGTTGAGTGCAGGCTACAGTAAAGACACCCTGTTCTGCAAGATCCTTGAACAGCCAGAAGACTATAGAAATCTTCTAGGTATCAAAGGATCTAATCTGGACAAGAAACTTAACAGGAATTGAGGTCCTGTGCATTCCTCAAGATTGGGCCCTGGTCCCTCAGCTGTTAGACCAGGCTCATATGCTGATGGAATTTCTCTGGCAATGGTATTGGTGGCCCATCTATTGTGGTGAACACATAGGTATTCTGCAATACCTGGGAGGTGTGTTGGCAGTTGAAGAGGGTAAATCACTGACCAGTGAGGAAACTGCATTCCCTGCCTATACCAGTGAAACCATGGGATTTTATTGGAATGGACTGATAAAGTCCATTCCCAGAGTCCATGTCACAACCCCACCAACTCTGGACCCTCATATGCTGCTCCGACCCTGGCACACACTTCCTCACCACTCTCCACACCTCTGGGGCGCTCATGATGCTGCACCGACAACACCCTTGGCCATCTCCAGACAAACCTCCAGGGCATCACCAAACTCTGGCATCTTGGCTGACACGTCACCCCAAGACTTCCCTGTCACCAGATACATCTGAACCCTCGGCATCCCAGCCATCACATAACATTCCTCCTGCAAACCATCGGCACATCACCAGGCCATCTGCTTCTGTGGCATTGACGGGCACCACTACTGTGCACCACAAACACCAACCTGCCCTATGCAAGACAGCCGCAACCCGCACTAACACGCCCCGACAACTATCACAACCCCGGGGCTGAGAACCTGCCTTTGCCAGAGGATAATCAGATGCTACAGTCCTGGGCTGGGACCCTGCCCCAGGACTTAGCGGGAGGGTAATATATAAGCCATAGAATAGCATACAAGTTGGGTAGTCTTGATATTCACCATAGTTCTTCGTAGTCTCTGTTTCTGTTCTGGTCTAGTTTTGTGTCTTCATCTCTCTCTCTCGTATCGTCTCTCATATCTTGTCTCCATGCCTTGTACTTCCATTCTGTGACTTGTATTTCTGTTCCATATCTCTCCTCTATCTCTCTACTTCCTGTCTTGTATCTTTTCCCCTCTATCTCTGTCTCCTGTTCCGTATCTCTTATCATCTCCTGGTTTCCTGATCAATCTATCTCCTATCTGTTCTGTACCTATCCCTATTGACTTCCAAACCTACTCCCATTCCCCAATCAATACAATCTTCCCGTTCCCCATTCCCCTCTCCATTAAAAACCCCAATCGACCGAACTTGTGCTCCTCAAACCGGAGCACCCTCAACCTTGCGCGCATCACTACTTGTACCCTGGAGTGCCTGGACTTCATCCCAGGCCACTCGTAGTTATACTGGAGCTTCTAAAAAGCCCTGGACCTGTACTTGGCCTCCCAAGCTCACCTAGTAAGGACTTGCCAGTGTAGCTGAGCCTCCGTTGTCAGCAGGACCTGACATAATATCAAGACTCTACCTTACTCCATACTCAATGGCTACGTACACCTACGTCTACATCTCCACAAAGTACGACTACTACGGCCAACCCATCCTCGAGGGCCCATATGCCATTAACTCCCCCCACACCCCCTACCCTGCACCCTCCATTGAACACTACC
>QGOB01000789.1:0-14195 GCA_003313055.1 Termitomyces sp. MG145
AGAGACGCGAGACAAGAGACAAGAGACGAGACGAGAGAGAGAGAGAGGCAAGAGAATAGATTGAAATTGAGATAGAGACAGAGACAGAGACAGAGACATGGAAATACGGAGAACTATGGTTAATATCAAGACTATCTGACTCATATGCTACCCTATGGTTTATGTACTACCCTTCCACTAGGTCCTGGGTAGGATTCTAGCTGGGACCGAGACATCTGATTCCTCCGGCTAAGTCCCCAGACTGGCTCCCAGCCCCGGGGTCATGATAGTGGTCGAGGCGTGCTGGCGCAGGTTACGGCAGGCTTGTGTCGGGCGGGTCAGCGGTCATGGTGCGTGGTGGTGGTGCCCCTTGGCGCCACAGAAGCAGGTGGCATTGTGATGTGCTGACAGTTTGTGGGAGGAATGTTGCGGAACATTATGTGATGGTCGGGATACCAGGGGTCCGGATGTGTCTGGTGACAGGGAAGCCTTGGGGTGACGTGTCAGCCGGGATGCCGGGGTTTGGTGATGGCCAAGGATCTGTTTGGAGATGGCCACGGGTGTTGCCGGTGCAGCGTTGGGAGGTTGTTGGTGGTCCCGGAGGTGCGCAAGGGGTGCGGGGAAGGTATGTGTCGGAGTTGGGGCAGCATATGTGGGTCTGGAGATGGCGGGGTTATGACACCTGAGCAAAAAAAATTGTAGAAAGTCACATGACATACAACTGCATCCTGGCTTCATAATGATGTATAGATCATGTGATTTGGACAAGAACTCGCTTATTAATAAATCAAACAAAATATTCAATCATTGGGGCAGTTTTTTGACCCCACTCTAATTTATTCTAATTTTCATATCTAGTACTTGGTATGGCCTCCATTTGCTTTTATAACTGCTTTGATCCTTCTAGGCATGCTCTCTATGAGGCTTTGACATACCTCTGGTGGTATTTCATTCCACTTCTTGATCACTCTCTCCCACAACTCATGCACTCCTTTAGGAGGTACTTCATACTCCAAAAGTTTGTGCTTGATGTAAACCCAGAGGTGTTCAATGGGATTGAGGTCAGGGGATTGGGCAGGCCAGGATATCACAATGATGTTGTTATCAGAAAACCAGGTTGTTGCCCATTTGGAGGTGTGTTTTGAGTCATTGCCTTGCTGAAAATATTGTCCTTCCTCCTCCATTTCCAACTTCTCAAAACTTTCCACTGCTCCCTCATCCAAAATATCACAATACTGTGCAGCATCTATCTTCTCCTGAACTTTAATGAGCTTCTCTACTCCATTCCAATCCATGCAGCCCCATACCATTAAATTGTCTCCTCCTCCATGCTTGACAGTTGGTGTAGTGATGTGGTTAGATAATGGTTCTTCTGGAATTTTCCACACATGTACCTTCCCATCTGATCCAATCCAATTGATCTTTGTCTCATCACTCCACAAAACTCTTTTCCAATCCTCCACTGTCCAGTTTTAATGATACTGAGCAAACTTGAGCTGGTTTGCACAATGAGCATTCTTGAGTATGAGAACTTTCTTCTTTGTTGCTGAGCAAAAACCTGCCTCCTTCAATGCATTCCTGACCATCTGAGGATTGACAGGACTGGAGATGACAGAATTAATGAACTGTGTAGCTTGAACAGCATTATTCAGCTTCCTAGGTAGTAATTTGATGAATAATAGACTATTTGTCATGTGCTGTAAGCTTGGAAGGATGACTTCCAGGATGATTCTCTTTGTTGCTCTCCAGTTCTTTGCTGATCCTCCTCATAGTGCCCTTTCCCAGGCCAGTTTTTGCTTGGATTTGATGCTGAGAATACTCCTCATTAAGGAGAGAAGCAATAGAAGTGGCAGCAGAAACAGGTCACATGATGGTGATAGAGTGTCAAGAAGTTAATTGATTGAAGTTGAACATGTCAAATTAGTACAAACAAGGTCACATGACATTGTTTATACTTCCCAAAAGGTGTTTCCATCTTCTACTGCTGAAAAGTATTGAGAAAATATGAAAATTAAAGTGAGTCAAAAAACTGCCCCAATGATTGAATATTTTGTTTGATTTATTAATAAGCGAGTTCTTGCCCATATCACATGATCATTACATCATTATGAAGCCAAGATGCAGCTGTATTTCATGTGAATTTCTATGATTTTTTGCTCAGGTAATTGTTGCACACTATATGAATCTTTCCAAAAAGGCCAAATATTGGGGCAGTTTTGAGCCAGTATTTATGGCCAAAATAGTTAAACATGCAGTCATACATTGTCACTTCTTAGCTGGGTTCAGGGTATAAGACACTTTTTACCACAAGTCTTTCTTTGTGCTTGGCTATAACTGCAGAGTATTCAGTGTTAAAATGTGCCATACATTCCCAGAATTCACCATACTATCTCAATGAGTACCATTCCATTCCAGTCTCATTTTGGTTTCTTCATTCCATTCAAGTCTCAGTTTGGTTCCTTCATTCCATTCAAGTCTCAGTTAGGTTCCTTCATTCCATTCATACACTTTTAGTATATAATATGGTTGGATTTACCTCAAGTCCCCAGTTTCTGACTCTGAACTTCAGGTTAGTATTTCACTCATGCTCAATACATCTAGTTTCTGACTCTGTACTTCAGCTTTAGTGACTATTCAGTCCCCTGTGCTTGCCTGTCTGTCTTCAACAAGTTATGGGCTCCAAGCTTTAAAGCTTTAATCCATAATTTTTTAGGTTGATTACTTTGTGTCTGTGCTATAGTCCTTATAGTGGTTGCAGCTCCCTCTAGTTACATAGACTCTGAACCTTTGGGCTGGCACTCTTGAGTGGGGCCACTTTATCTCACCAGTGAAGCCTGACCTGCCTAACTGGGAGGTGTTACAGTTGCAGAGTCTGCAGTTAGATAGCTAGCTTTACTATACCTCATCTTCTTGCTGCACCACTCCTGAGAACCTTACAGGAACCCTGCCAGTTTATCAACTGAATTGTGGCTGAATTCCTTCTGGCATACTAGACCTTGGTGATCTACATCTATTGCTTTTTAAGCACCTTCAGATGCTTTTTTGCCTGCATTTTGCACTATTTAAACCCTCTATCAACTCTTACTATGCCCACTTCTATTCCAACTTTCACTAAACTCAACTCTCACAACTACACTTCCTGGGTTGGAGAAATGGAAGCTTATCTTCACTCTCAAAATGCCTGGATGCCTATTTCTATGCCTTCTTTGGCTCCTGAACTCTTTGACAAACCTACTTTAGAAGAGAAAAGGGAGTATAGAGAATGGCAGAAAGAAGCTAATGCTGCATCTGGTTTGATCTATTTGATGGTGGAGGATGATCAAAGAATCCATCTCAATGATCTCAAAGATCAGCCAGACAAAATGTGGGAGGCTCTCAAGCAGATACATATGCAACAATGCCCTGGCACATGCTTTAATATGATGACTTGTTTTCCATCAGAAAAAGAGAGGATGAAAATTTGCAGACTCTGATCAATAAAATTGAAACTGCAATGAAAAAGATTCAGGATTTGCACCCTAAAGACTTTGATATTGCCAAATTGGACAATGAACTAGCTTCAATGGCATTAATTGGAGCGCTTCCTGAAGATTTTTCTGCATTTGTATCCACTTTTCTTCTTAAAGATGATCTGGACAAGGTCAAAATTCACCAGGCCTTTGTTGCAGAAGAAACACAACATTGTAGATGTGCTGATGAGTCTGCTGCTTCCACAATTGCTATGAATGCAGCATTGGCTAAGGCTGTTTGTGATTTTTGCACACATCAAGGCCATACACAAACTAATTGCTACAAATACAAAGTAGCACAGCAGCAGGCTGAGCAGCAGACAAAACATCACACTCAAAGAGGCAAAAGATAGGAGCAAACTAATGCAGCTTCTAATGATGACAAGTCAAAGAAAGGTGACACAGAGTTTGCTGGAAATGCAAGTATTTTTTTTGCCAGATCATTCAGACCCTTCTCTTCCCATACAACTTGAAGCAGACTTTTATTGGATTGTAGACTCAAGAGCCACTTGCCACATGACTCCACATTGAAATTAGGTCCACAATTATAATCCACATTACATTCCAGTTAGGTTAGCTGATAACAGTATCATTTATTCAGCTGGAATTGGAACAGTCATATTCCATTCAGTTGTAAATGAGAAAAAGGTCTGGTCTTTAGAGTTTTATAAAGTCTTGCATGTTCCATTACTTTGAAATAATCTTTTGTCCTGTATATATTTGACCAGAAACAAAGGCTATAACATTCACATTGATCAAAAAGCCATGCATTTATGATTGAATGGGAAGGAGTTATTTAGTGCTACAATCAACTCCAATAATTCCGCTTATTTGGATGGTTGTACAGCACTTCTCACCAGTACTTTCCCACTTGATTTGACCCTATGGCATTGCAGACTTTGTCATCACAACTATGCTGATGTCAAGAAAATAGTCAACAAAAAGTTGGTGACTGGTTTGACTTTGAATTCAGCTGCAAAGCCTGATCCTATCTGTGAACCTTGTTTGGCTGACAAAATGCACTCCAATCCTTTTCCTTCTTCTAAAAGTCATGCATCAAAACTATTAGAATTGATCCACACTGATATACATGGTCCTCTCCCAGTTGCTGCAATTGGAGGATACCATTATTGGATCACATTCATTGATGATTGCACCAGCTTTAAGGCTGCTATGGCTCTCAAGAAGAAAAGTGATGCATTCAATGCTTTTAAAACATTTAAAGCTTATGCTGAAAATGCTCTAAATGCCAAGATCAAGGCTTTACAAGATGACAAGGGTGGAGAGTACATGTCCAAGGAGTTCATTGCATTTACTGATGCTTGTGGAATTCTTAGAATGCACACAACTAGAAATAGGCCACAGCAGAATGGTGTTGCTGAGAGAGCAAACAGAACACTCTCAGAGGACATTCCTGCTATGCTCAATGAATCAGGTTTACCAGCCTCATTCTGGGCACATTGCCTTCATGCTCAGATTCATATTCTAAACAGAATCCCAACAGCAAATCAGTCAATAACTCCTTATGAGGGATGGCACAAGTGCAAACCAGATGTTTCTCATCTCAGAGTTTGGGGATGTAGAGCATATATGTATATACAGAGGGATGAGTGCAAATCTTTACAGTCTCATATGGAAAAATCCATGTTCATTGGATATCCTCCAGGTTATAAAGGATGATTATTCTACAATCTTAAAACCAAGAAGACTGCAATTTCTGAAAGAGCAGAGTTTGATGAGTGCTCATTTCTTGGTCTGCATCTTACTAGGCCAATAATACCTCCTACACCTCCTTTGCCACCTGTCAATCTATCCATACAATCTGAAAATGCATCCTCTAAAGAAAGTGCAGTGTCACAACCCTGCCATCTCCGGACTCCCCTGTGCTGCCCCAGCCCCAACACACACCTCCCCCGCACCCCTTGTGCACCTCTGGGACCGTCAACAACCTCTCAATGCTGCACTGGCAACACCCACAGCCATCTCCAAACAGATCCCCGGCCATCACTGAACCCCGGCATCTCGGCCGACATGTCACCTCAAGGCTTCCCTGTCACCAGACACATCTGGACCCCCAGCATCCCGGCCATCACATAATGTTCCTGTCATGACCCCGCCATCTCTGGACTCCCATACGCTGTCCCAGCCCCAACACACACCTCCCCCGCACCCCTTGTGCACTTCTGGGACTGCCAACAACCTCTCAATGCTGCATCGGCAACACCCATGGCCATGTCCAAACAGATCCGCGGCCATCACCAATCCCCAGCATCTTGGCCGACATATCACCCCAAGGCTTCCCTGTCACCAGACACATCCGGACCCCCGGCATCCCAGCCATCACATAATGTTCCACAACATTCCTTCCGCAAACACGTCACAATGCCACCTGCTTCTGTGGTGCCGAGGGGTGCCACCACCATGCACCATGACCACCAACCCGCCCGACACAAGCCCGCTGTAACCCATGCCAGCACGCCCCGACAACTATCACAACCCTGAGGCTGGGAGCCAGTCCTGGGACTTAGCCAGAGGAATCAGATGCCTCGGTCCCGGGCTAGGATCCTACCAGGGACTTGGCAGAAGGGTAGTACATAAGCCATAGGATAGCATGTGAGTCAAGTAGTCTTGATATTAACTGTAGTTCTCCATATTTCTGTATCTCTGTCTCTGTCTCTGTCTTTATTTTGATCTCAATCTATTCTCTTGTCTCTCTCTCTCTCTTGTCTCTCTCTCTCTCTCGTCTCTCGCCTCTTGTCTCTCGTCTCCATGCCTCATTTCCATTCCGTGACTTGTCTCTCCACTCCGTTTCTCTTCTCTATTTCCTTACCTACTGTTCTGTATCTCTTTCTCTCTCCACCCCGGTCTCTTTGCCAATCCATCCCCCGCCCACTCCATACCTACTCTTACTATTTCCAAACCCACTCTCACCCCCCAATTCATACCATCCCCCTTTGCTCCCTGTTCCCCATTCGTTACGTCCCCACCCTGCCCCCTGCACTTGTGCTCCTCTACCCAGAGCACTTTTGACCTTGTGCACGTCACTACTTGTACCTCAGAGCGTCTGGACTTCCCTCGGACCACTCGTAGCTGTACCTGGAGCTTCCGTGAAGCCCCGGACCCGTACTTAGCCTCCTGAGCTTGCCTAGTAAGGACTCACCAGTGTAGCTGAGCCCCCATTGTCAGCGGGACCTGACAGTTCCACAACATTCCTCCCACAAACTGTCAGCATGTCACAAGGCCACCTGCTTCTGTGGCGTCAAGGGGCGCCACCCCCATGCACCATGACTACCAACCCGCCCAACACAAGCCCACCGTAACCTGCGCCAGCATGCCCCGACAACTATCATGACCCTGGGGCTGGGAGCCAGTCCTGGGACTTAGCTGGAGGAATCAGATGCCTCGGTCCTGGGCTAGAATCCTACCCGGGACTTAGCGGAAGGGTAGTACATAAACCATAGGATAGCATACGAGTCAGGTAGTCTTGATATTAACCGTAGTTCTCCATATTTCTGTATCTCTGTCTCTGTCTCTGTCTCTATCTCAATCTCAATCTATTCTCTTGTTTCTCTCTCTCTCTTGTCTCATCTCTCGTCTCCGTGCCTCATTTCTGTTCTGTGACTCGTCTCTCCATTCCGTATCTTTTCTCCATTTCTCCATCTACTGTTCCGTACCTCCCTCTCTTTAACTCTACCTCCCACTCTGTACCCCTCCCCATTCCCCAATCTCCTAACCAACCCATCCCCCGCCCACTCTGTACCTACTCTTACCATTTCCAAACCCACTCCCATCTCCCAATCCATACTAGCCCCCTTTGCTCCCCGTTCCCCTTTTGTTACGACCCTACCCTAACCCCCGCACTTGTGCTCCTCTACCTGGAGCACTTTCGACCTTGCACGTGTCACTACTTGTACCCCAGAGCATCTGGACTTCACCCCAGGCCACTCGTAGCTGTACCAGAGCTTTTGCAAAGCCCCAGACCCATACTTAGCCTCCTGAGCTCGCCTAGTAAGGACTCGCCAGTGTAGCTGAGCCCCTGTTGTCAGCGGGACCTGACATAATATCAAGACTCTACCTTACCCTGTACTCAATGGCTACGTACACCTACACCTACACCTGTAAGGGCGACCTCTGGAGGCTATGGCACAATCACACAGCTGGCAGAAGGATATCCAAAGTATATTCAGTACTGTACAGTGCCTAAAAACATAGCTACTCACCTGGCAGAGGGATATCCAAAGAAAACAAGTCTGAGGAATCCCTATGCCAGAGTGGACGCTTCTGAGGGCTCAGAAGCATGGGAGTCAACTGTACAGTACACATAAGCCACTGGAAAATGAGTATGGGAATAAAAGATGAAAAACTCGGACATTGCCAGAGAACTGATTGGTAAGGACCATCAGGTGACTCTGGCACATCAGGTGATCAAAAATGCGAACAGAATGAAAGGAACAAAAGGGAAAAGGATAGGGAGAAAGGATAGGAAAGGAAAAGGAAGTGGATGTAAATGGGGGGTCCCCTGACATCACCCCCCCTCTAGGATGCGGCGTCTTGACGCATTGGGTAGAAGAAGTTCTGAATGGCTGCATCAACCGGTGAGATGTGATAAACCCCTTGAATGGCCTTGGGTGCGTTAGGATGTTGCTGGTAGAAGTCCCAAACTAGCTGTGGCACCCGAACATTCTCCTGTGGTTCCCAGGATACATCTTCCAGACCATAGCCCTTCCACTTTACCTTGAACTGCAGTTTCTGCCAGAATAAGCGGCTGTCCAGTATCTTCTCCACCTTGTACTGTTCTTTGTTATTGACCAATACCGGCGGGGGCGGTGGTCTGAGATGACGGCCTGGGATGGGGTCAATTGGTGCTGGAGAGAGCTTCACCACATTGAACACCAGGTGGAGTTGACGCAGACTGTTGGGGAGACGCAGTTGATAAGCCAGGGGTCCCACTTGCTGCTCTACTGCAAATGGTCCCAGATGACAATGTGACAGTTTCCGTGAAGGTTGCGTTGTGGTGATGTCTGACGCATCAAGGTAGACACGGTCTCCTGGTCAATACTTGGGAGCGGGAGTATGACCATGATCATAGTATCTGGCCATATCATCCTTGGCCTTTGTCAGCGCTGCCTTTGCCTCCTCCTGGGCTGCTCTCATCCTGTCCACAAAGTCATTCACTGTGTCATTGCTAGAAGGGCGTGCTCGCAGTTCAAAGCCCATGCGGGGGTGACAGCCTGTGTCCAAGAAGAAGGGGGAGAACTGAGTCGAGGCGTGGACATGATTGTTATACTGGAAATCTGCATCTGGTAGTAGCTCATCCCAGTCATCTTGCTGTTCATTACAGAATAGGCACAGATACTGCTCCAGCTCCTGATTAACACGTTCTGTTTGCCCGTCGGACTGAGGATGATATGCCATTGAGGTGTGCAGTTTAATGCCCAGGAGTTGATACAGCTTGCGGGTGAACTCCGCCACAAACTGAGGTCCTCAGTCTGAAACATAGGCATTGGACAAACCATGCAGCTTCCAGACATTCTTCCGGTAGATGTTGGCAGCCCCCATGGCAGAGCAGATGGTATGAGTGGGAATGAAATGTGCTCGTTTACCGTAGAGGTCCACCACCACCATGACAGCATTGTACCCATGTGTGTCTGGCAATTCCACAATGAAATCCATGGAGGCTATGCTCCATCTTTCTGCTGGAACTGGAAGAGGATGAAGTTGACCCATGGGAAGTTGGCGGCGTGGTTTAGTCCATAGGCACAAGTCACAAGTGCTGGTGTAAGAGCCAATGTACCGCAACATCTAAGGCCACCAGTAGTTATGTGAAACCAGCTCCAGGGTCTTCCACCGGCCAGGATGCCCAGCAACATGAGAGTCGTGATGCTGCTCCACGATGTGCCTGCACAGCTCAGGGATGTTTGGCACGTAGATACATCCGTGGAAGGTTAGGATGCCACCTTCCTTGTGCCATTCATTGGTACATACTGACTTTACTCCATTTCCCTTGTTCGACTGCAGTATGCGAGCTGCCTGAGCCACCACGTCCTCCTGCATACCCTGTCGGTTCCCCTGCCGGATCTCCTTGAGGATGTTTGCCTCCTCCCCTTGGATTGCCAAGCCCTCCAGAGTGCCAATGGCAAAGAGTTCCGGTTTGAGGAGGACAATGTTGTCATTATTGCCTGCCCCAGTCTTGTGGTCTGTTTGCCATGATAATGCATCCGGCTTGCCCATGCTCCTTCCAGGCCTATGGTGCAGCGAGAAGTCAAAGTTGGCCAGGTACAGGGACCAGCAAGCTTGCTGGCAGTTGAGCTTCTTTGCCGTCTGGAAGTACTCAAGGTTCTTGTGATCTGTCCAGACTTCAAACTTATGCCTTGCACCCTCTAGGAAATGTCACCACTCTTCTAATGAATGGACAATAGCAAGCATCTCCTTGTTGTGGATCTTGTAGTTCCACTCCACAGCATTCAGGCTCTTGGAGTAGAAGGCTACAGGATGCCACTTACCATCTTTCTTTGACTCTTGAGAAAGGACTGCCTCTGTGGCAAAGTTGGAGCTGTTGGCTTTGATGCAGAAGGGAGAGTCATCATTTGGAAAGAGGAGGACTGGTTTTGAGGTGATGGCTTGTTTGAGGGTGTCAAAGGCGCCTTGTTGCAATGCTTCCCAATGCCACATGCTATCCTTCATGGTGAGGTCAAATAGAGGACACGCATGGTGAGAGAAGTTTTGGATGAACCTCTGATAGAAGTTGGTGAATCCCAAGAAGGCTTGCACCTCCTTCTTGTTCCTGGGTTTGGGCCATTCTGCTATGCCCGCTACCTTTGCCAGGTCCATCTCTGCCATTCCATGCGATATGATCAGGCCAAGATATTCGACCTTTGTCTGTTCAAATTTGCACTTCTCTAGCTTGAGGTAGAGCTGGTGTTGGCGAAGATGCTCTAGGACGAGACGTGTGATATGACGATGCTCCTCAAGAGTCTTGGTGTAGATGAGAATGTCATTGAGATATGCAAACAACTCCTTTTGCAATGAGATCACAGAAGATGTCATTCATTATTGTCTGGAAGGTGGCAGGGCTATTGGTCAACCCAAAGAACATTACCAGGGGTTCAAAAAGTCCGCGATTGGTCCAGAATGCTGCCTTCCACTCATCACCTTCTTTAATGTGCACATGGTTGTAGCCCCAGCGGAAATCCAACTTGGTGAAGGTAATGTGCACCTTGGAGATTGTTAATAAGCTCAGAGATGAGTGGCAGCGGGTAGCAATTCTTGACGTCATCGCATTTAGGATACAATAATCCTGAACCAGATGTAGAGACCCATCCTTCTTCTTGATGAAGACTGGGGAGGCCATGGGTGACTTTGAGGGGCGGATCCGACCAGAGTCGAGGTTCTCCTGTAGGAAGGCATCTAACTTGTCCTGCTTTTGAGGGGCTAGCGGGTAGACCTTGCAGCTAGAGGGTTCAGCCTTGGGGAAAAGCTCAATTGCATGGTCCTACTGCTTATGCCCTGGGAGTGAGTTGAAGGATGCCTTGGAAAATATGTCCTCAAAGTTGCGCAGGTGAAGGGGGATAATGCTACCTGATGATTTGGGCTGAGAATTGGCTGCAAATGCCTGGGCCAGCCGCTGAGAGGTGGTCTGGCTGGCCTGGATCTCAGCTTCAGTTGGAGGCAGTCTCAATGTGGTAGCGTATATCTGGTCACCTACTTCAATAGCCTTGTCCAGAGACTCGGGGTCAGGAGCGCTGACGAATTCACCCTCTCTTCCATCTTCCAACTGGAATCCACATCCTGCACCTCAGACGTCCTCATAGAGAGCCTCTCTATGGGGGAACGCCAGAGGGGAAGGGTCCAGAAGGTCAATATTGGAGAAGGGAAGGTGCCCCACATGACAAATGCAGATAGCAGCACGCTCCCAGACCTTGGTTCAGCGCTCATCCTGTGCTTCTTCTGAACAGGTGGAGCAGCACCAACATTGGCTCATCTTCACCTCTCCCTTGGACCAGTCAATCTTGGGGTTGTGCTCACAAAGCCAAGTGAACCCCAGGATCATGTCCTGTTTTCCCAAACTCATGACTGCAAAGACAGCACGTTCGGCATGTGCATGATAGCATAGCACTAGGTCTACGACGAAGCAGATAGACCCAGCTTTGTTGCAAGTGCCATCTATGTTGTACACAGGAATGAGATGAGTGAGAGGTCGAGTGGTGAGACCGTGTCGCTCCACATATGCCACGTCAATGAACATTCCCATGGCACCACTGTCAAGTAAGGCGGAGACGTGACGTATCTGTTGGGTGTCCATTGTTTCCACTTCTACGTTGAGATTCAGGGAGTTGGAAGATGGCATGGCAGCCATAATGTATCGATGAGGAAGATGCCACTCCCAGGCTGGGATACAACAACAAGATGTGGGGAAATGGAGGGGGACTCCAGCTGAATCCTCAGCTGGAGGGGTATCCTGTATGGTGGAAGGGATGCTCTCGGTCTCAGGTTCAGTCATAGAATTACTAGCAGATGTATTGGCAAATTCTATGGACAGACAGGAGAATTGATTAGCATTGAGCGGTGGAGGCGTACAACTCATCTGTTGCTCAGTTAAAAATCCTCTTCCGCTTTGAGAGGAGAGGCGTTGCTGACCGCCAGCTCCTCAGAGACCATCTCCAACGTGGCAGTATCCAGTGAAGATGCGCCGACGGCATCCTTAGCAGCAAGCAGCTGCATCAGGAGCTCCTCTTGCTCTGCTGGCAAGAAATAGCAAACCTCCAAACCCTGAAGGCAGTAGCGTGCAAAGTGACCAGGCTTTTCACAGCAGCGACAGAGCAAAGGGGTGGAGGAACACTGATGGGAAGCATCAACGTCCATCGGGATACCTGCAGGTAAGGGGTGAGGGGCAAGAGGAGCAGGTTGGACTGGGAATGGATGAGTGGGATGGGTTATGGATGTTGTGGGGAGGTGAGGGCAAAAAGACATTGCTGGGCAAGACTGAGGGTTGGGGCGGCATAACTCGCATTCCAGCTCCATGAGCTGCCACTGGTCTTGAGCTACCTTGAACCAGGATTCAATGTGCTCATCACTGGGTTGACTTTCAGCCAGATTATCAATTCAGTTGATGAGAGTGGGGTGAAGGCCATCCTGGAAGGTAAGACAAAGTTGGAGACTGTCCGAGTACCCAGCCTGCTCAACAAGTGCCCTAAAGGAGTCAATATACTCATCCAGCGTGCGCTTCCCTTGACCATACTGGTCTTGGTCTCACAGAGAAAGTGCGGCAGTCTTTGCTGGGTCCAGAGGAAAGAACTCGGCGCAGAAATCAGCCTCAAAGGACACCCAATCTGCAAAGCTGCTTATTCCACCAGGGTGTCAGAAAACTCATAGCGCATAAGTCGATGCACAACCAGTCTTCATGTAGGAGAGCACCCAGGTGATCTTCAGCGTGTCAGAGGCAAAGGCATTGCCAGCAAGCTGGATATAGATGATGCAGAATTGCAGGAAACGTTTGCCTGTGGTGCGACTACTATCATAGGCATCTGGGAGCGCAGGTTGTGGAATTTTGGCAAGCGAGGGGGAGGAAACGATGCTATGAGGTGGTGAGGGCCTTGCTGGAGGCACGGGCACCGTAGAAACTGAAGGGGATAGCGGGGGAAGGCGTTCTACGAGCGCTTGAAGAGATTGAGCAATGGTGTCTGTAGTTTGGCGCAGTCCAGCAAATTCTGTGGTGTGATGGGTAAGAGAGTCTTGGGTGGCCTGCACCTGGGCTTCTAGAGCAAGCAGTCAGTTCCAGGCTTCGTTCTGGGGGCTAGAGATGCCCGAGGACTTGGCTGGTGGGACTGGTTGGGTCATAAGGGCACACCAGGGCAGTAAACAGTAAGGTGGGGGAGCTAGAGCTCTAGAAGGCAAAAAAGGGGTTTAAGACAAGCTAGAGGGGCTCCCAGACCAAAACTTGAGACTTGTTCTGCTGTAAGGGCGACCTCTGGAGGCTATGGCACAATCACACAGCTGGCAGAGGGATATCCAAAGTATATTCAGTACTGTACAGTGTCTAAGAACATAGCTACTCACCTGGCAGAGGGATATCCAAAGAGGACAGGTCTGAGGAATCCCTATGCCAGAGTGGATGCTTCTGGAGGCTCAGAAGCATGGGAGTCAACTGTACAGTACACATAAGCCACTGGAAAATGAGTATGGGAATAAAAGATGAAAAACTCGGACATTGCCAGAGAACCGATTGGTAAGGACCATCAGGTGACTCTGGCACATCAGGTGATCAAAAATGCAAACAGAGTGAAAGGAACAGAAGGGAAAAGGATAGGGAGAAAGGATAGGAAAGGAAAAGGAAGCGGATGCAAATGGGGGGTCCCCTGACAACACCCCTGCTAGGTACGACTACTATGGCCGACCCATCCCCAAGGGCCCATACACCATTAGCTCCTCCCATACTCCCTACTCTGCACCCTCCATTGATCACTACCCCCCTCTACCCCCGCATCACTGGGCCCCCGATCTAAACACCATGTCGTATGGACCTTCCATCAGTCAGGGCCTGCCTCCGGACTGGCGTTACAACTCCGGGACTACTTACCCAGGGGCATATCCCCAAACCTTGCCCGGCAGACTACTCGAGACCCCGCCCAGCGCCTGGGGCCCCGCCAGTGCTGCATTCCTTGCCCCGGGGCCCTACCACCCTTACCTAGCCCCAGCCCCAGAAAACCC